>JAOYSI010002067.1:0-16423 GCA_025775065.1 Hiodon alosoides
CCACATGGCGCTTAATGAACGTACACTGCACACATACCCACATGGCGCTTAATTAAACGAACACTGCACACATACCCCACATGGCGCTTAATTAAACGAACACTGCACACATACCCACATGGCGCTTAATGAACGAACACTGCACACATACCCACATGGCGCTTAATTAAACGAACACTGCACACATACCCCACATGGCGCTTAACGAACGAACACTGCACACATACCCACATGGCGCTTAATGAACGAACACTGCACACATACCCACATGGCACTTTGGAGCTTAATGCGTTTGTGATGTGCACAATTATGGCGATTATGAAATACTGCCATCACACACCAACTTAAAACTATCATGTCACGAGAAGGTAGTCAACTACCAAACTGAAACGGTCACTGTGAAATGTACACTAACAGGCTCTGTAAACTGTGTAACTTCAACAGGGAACAGCTGCTTAGCAACCAAAACCTGTAAGCTGGAAGGAGATACCTTTCCCTCTTAAAAACAGTAATATGCGTATGGGTAACAAAGCATAGAAACCACTCCATACAGGTATGTTAAAAGTGAATAAAATCACACTCCAGTGAATACTGCAAGTTACCAGTGCAGTGCTGTGAAAATTATTATTTCACCCAAACTACCGCATGTTCCAAGTGATGCGAGAGGCTAAATAAAATCAAACTGAGCACAAAAAGAGCGCTGGTTTTCAAAGAGCAAAGATGATCAAATAATTTCAGCTAGGGAAAAAGATGGAAATTAGATAATAAGTATCAAATTTTCTGACTCTATCCAACGTTTAACTTCTTGTCAGGAACAGGTTTAACAAAGCTGACACTACATCAATTGAACAACATGTTGTTGCGCGTCGGATTTTCACGTTCAGCATGTTAAACTGCTGAAGCAAACCAGAATTGGTGATTTGTGTGTTTATTTTGGAAATGTAACGGTTGTCAATAACGCCAAATTGCTGAAATAGTTAGTCACGTTTAAAGAACTGAACGGACGAGCTCCCTTGTCACATTAGTCTGAAATGCAATATCATTTGCAGGGCAAGTTGGAAATTTTTATTACATGTAGTCTATGTAATGTGCGCATTAGACATTTACAACATTTGAATCTTTCTCTACATGTGAAGGTTGTGACATTGTTTAATGTCTAATTTCCAAATGACCTACGTAAATCGAAACCTATAACTAGAATTTATTTCTAGTAGCAAGCTTGCTAACGGTGTGCGCTTAATTCACGAAACCACGCAAGCTACATAAACACAGCAGCAACTTAAACGGGTACCACCGCTTTGCAAGATACAACTAACGCCAGCGAGTTAGCTCACCAACCCGTAGCCATGTCCAAAACATTGTAAAGCGATTTAAAGTTTTTTCACTAAACGTAACGTGATTCTGCCCTTGGCTTGGGTTGAGAGGCCTAGCCTCGGCCTAGTAACGCCCCGTCTCTGCACTGCCATAGACAGTTCCCAACCCCGGAGTACGGCCACTTAAAACACAACACCGTTTCTATTTTAAAGTCACATACCTGACTCAGAACAGACAGGGATCGTCCAAGAGTCCGGGTGAAACACCGGGAGTGGGACAACATAGTGTCTAAGGTGACGGTAACCGCAGTAACGCCAATTAACCACACATAGGCACCCCAGACAGACAGGCTGTCATTCAGGCCGAAGAGAAGGAAGAGATGAGGAACAAACCAATATACTCAGGGAGAGGGAAATCGATCGGGCCATACCAAATTAGTGCCCCGCTTAAGCGATTGTAAAATAATTAAACAAAACGGTCAAGAATTTCTCCATGTACGACATACAATAGTTAAGTAATTCATTATGTAGCCACCAAACAAAATTTATCATCAAAATGGCCCCTTTTTTGACAATATAAACACTTTATTTACAGGCGGTAAACCAGATCATTCTAAAGTGGGCTATTTTATTAAATGCCATATGTAAATTAAGGTTGAATAGAAAATACAAGGAAAGTGTTTGAGATTGTTTAATAAAATTAAATTTTTAATTTTAGTTTCCTGTTTTAGGATTTTCGGATAAATTACTGTTTTGTTAGATTATTGGAAAAGCCATGGTCAGGTTTTTCACTATATGGACACGAGCCAACTTATCATAACTGAACACTGATTTGCTTTAGGTAGCCACGCCCACATATGCTTCTCGTGGGTCGAGTGGCTCCCACGCAAGTACACGGTCCACGTTCACGTGAAGGTTTTAATCTCGCTCTGACTACAAGTGTAGCACCACTTCCTTCCCAGCGAAGCCACAGGTAAGACATACTCTTCATGAGAACTTATGTCTTATGTCCAGGTCAGTTACATTGACCGACCAGAATGAATGAAGAACGGTGTGCCGGATATGCCCCTGTTTTGTTATTTACCGTACTTTTAATTATAATGAATCTGTCAAATTTATAACACGGACGGTAAATATAAGACAATTGTGAAAAAAAGTTTAAAACTGTTTATTTGGTGGAATGTAATTAACTGGAACACTCGATTACTTTTAATAACTCAGTAATTTAAATGTGACGTTTATAAGAAGAAAAGTACCGTTTGTGTAGGGATCGTTTACCACAAATGCTTGACAAAGTGGGGACAAATTCAACGACGCTCAGGTGTTAGGGCACAAACTACTTTTCTCAGTTCTTTCGGAAGCGAAACCCATCGTCAACTATTACTGTTAATTAAAAAAAGCAGACTTTGAATTTATTGTTCTTAATTATTCAAAATGCTCTGTGTACGCTTTTTGTAAAAGCAAGAAGAGCTCTCCAAAAGTTATATAAAAGTAAAAAGAAAAAAATGTAGTTGTTATTTTGTGCATTTCTACTACACTTCTACTATACTTATATTATATATACTTATACTTATATTTATTTTTTATATTTAGTTCCTATCATTTTTGCGCAAATATCAAAACAGACAGATATGAACCCTACACACGATATATGTGTGTGTGTGTGTGTGTTCTATATATAATTGCAAACAAATGCATCAGTTTTGTGTAAATATTATATTTGTGTATATATACTATATATGTATATCTTAATACATTTAACTGAGGAATTAGGCTTTTTGTTCTGGCTATACTTTTTTTACGTTATGGTTTATGTTATTCATTCTGAACGAAATATTGTTTGTTTTATTTTTGGGAAGTCGAGTTATTTATTAACGTCGTCGCCGCTCTCGTTTCCTCTCTCCTAAACACTGGCAGCAGGGAGACATGCGGTGAAAGTTTAAACGTAATAGATGATAATAATAAAATGTAGCATAAGCTTTACAATTACGATATTCTCTCAATATCGCACGATAATTAGGCCAAATAATTCTAATAAGATCAAGGACGAAAAATAATCGAATAATTGAACTTATTCGTTAAACACTAATGAACATAATTCGTTTGAGTAAAACACAAGTAATATTTAGGCTATTTGTGGACCTCACAGCAACACCGAATAAAAACGTGACTAACAATGCCGATTTCTGTGAAGGATGGTGAACTGAAGAAGTGTTTTCTCTGGACATGAAGACTCCATAAACAATTTTATTTTAAATTGTCCTGTAAAACAGTTGTTATTCAAAGACAAAGGTTTATTTAATAAAGTGAAGTTGCCGGTAAACTGTGTATCTGAGGTGGTTCGCTCCACGTTGGCGAAAGCATATAGACAATTGTGGACTATTGAATTTTAGAATTGTAGACTAATCAGTACATTTACAGGCATACCTTGGTTCTTAATTGAAATGTTCAAACTAACGAGTTAGTTGGTTGGTATTGTTTGGTTGTGTAGAGTATGAGTTGGACTAATTGTGTCCTCACCAGAGTTGTTTTCTTAACAGGTGACAATGCAACCGGCGTTTTACTCGCCTTCACGCTATCATAGCGAGCAGTGTTGTAGTTGTACCGTGTGTTGCGGCTTGCCTCTATGCAGGCTAAAGGAGTCGGAGTATTACTATTAGTTTTTATTTTGTAATCTGGATACAACTTTAAAGAAAAGGTCAACAAAACTGTGAGATAGGACAGACTGAGAAAGTATTATTCGTAATGTGATCCTTGTTTATACCTTGTGTAAGAATAATTTAGATTATTCGCATTATTTAGAGCTTTTAAAATTTAGAGCTATTTGTCCTAAAAAGTGGTTTATGATTTTAACGGAAGTGTATGTTTACTATAGTGATTTATGGTTCGGTAGCTCTCTCTCTCTCTCTCTCACACACACACACACACACACACACACCCACACACACACACACACACACACACACACACACACACATCCTGCCTTCTCTGCCCCTAGAGGCTAAACAGCTGTTTTTTCTTTCCTTTTTCGTTTGACCAGAGGGAAGCGAGTTGTAAATACCTTCCTCTTGCCGTTTTAGTGTTTCTTCTACTACGTAAATGTTCGAGATAAAGGATATACTCCGGCGTTTTAGTTTTCTCGCCTTCACCACTGCGGGCCGTGGAGCTGGGTCACTAAATATGCGTCACACCAACGGAAAAGAGGACGTGGGTAAGTAAGGGATTCTGCTCTCCTTATTGGCCTAAATGTTCATCTAATAGTCTATATGACTGGGAGGCAGGCTAATGATTCAGCGGGTTTTCTTTATTACGCCCCCAATGGTAGATGCGCAGAAAAATATGTATATTGAGCATCGAATGATTTCCAGCATTGGTTGCATTCTTAATGTCTGATATAATTGAATGAAACAATGGAATGCGATGTAATGTAAAAAATAAATAAATGTGTTCACTTACCTCGAAATGATAAAAAGCGAGTCTGTTAGACCCGCAACCCCACACCGGGACAAGCGGATTTAAAAAATCGATGGACTGTTTTCAATTTAGGTAAAAGTACTTCTTAGTCCCGAAAATTTGACCTGTTAAAATACATGACAAAGGTGAATATGCTGATGATGTATGTTTGGAAAGCAAATTGTTATTGCAATGCTGTTTGGGGAACTAAATCTAAATCCAAAGGGATTTTGGTTGGTGGCCTACTTGACTGAATTAACAAATCCCGGGGATTGACGGTTGATAATGAATTATCATTAATTCATGGACTCGCCGCAGGAGAAAAACATTTAACATAAGAATACATTTGACTTTTTTTGGCCATAAACGTTTTAGACAATATTGAACATAATAAAACATAACGTTTTAAATGAACTTTGAATTTATGTGTTTGGTGTACTGTCTAAAAACACGACCGATGTAAGTCTTGAAATGAGTACAAATGCTAATTATCTGCCTTTTCGTTCTTAACTGAGAAATTCTGAATTGGCCTAGTAAAGTAATATTCAATACGTGCCCTCTTCTTTCTCTGTATATGTAACTGTTTCAACTTCAAAACTAAAATTTTGATTTAAAAATAAATACACTTACCTAATATATATGTTACCACACAACAGGGCCGTAATTAATGTGTGTGTGTGTGTGTGTGTGTGTATATATATATATATATATATATATATATACACACACACACATATATATAAATATGAATAAATAAATAAATTACGGCCCTGGTGCCTGGTGTGTGGTGTGTATACATATATATATATATATATATAGGGGGACATATGCTCAAAATGTCCCCCCCCCCCCAATATATTGATATAAAAAAATATGTTGACTCCATGGCTACGTCTCTGCCACACACACACAGTTATTCGATTCTATAAGTGATGTGATGAATTCTGAACTACACCCCCAATCGCCCGCCCTTTTCCCCCAGTATGGCGAACAGTGCCCCCTTGTGTAAAATGTTCACTGCTCTACATGAATTTCTTTGATTAATTACAACTTGTTATGTCTTAAGATTGTGAGAATAACGCCTTTTTTAAAAATAAGTTTATTTTTTATATTCATAGTTTTGGCTAAATGGAGTCAGTGATGTTGTAATGCATCTGGGGCTGCATTATTTTTTTTAAATACATTTAAATCATATCCATAAAAAAGTCGAAAGGGCTCTTATTAACTACTGTGGAAAAGGACATAAAATGTATCCTTGTGAATGAGTTTTTTGGGGTTTTTTACATAAAAAACGTCAACATGATAATAGGAATTATTTTGTTTTTTTAAGGCCATGATAAATGTCGTGGTAAGCGTGCACTTCTTTGTACAGCTTAAGCGGTTTGGGTGGAGTTTAAAGTTGTCTATAATTAAGGACACTTGTGGGTAAGTGACAATAAGCTTTGGCATTCACTGACACGATAAAAGTCATGGAGTGTTTAACGAGCTAGTAGATGCAGACATTATCACGGGAAAGTTTGGATAGGTATGTGTCCATATACAAGAAGTCGCTGCCCTTTTCATTTCAAAAGTGTGTTTGCGCGTTTCTGTGTGTGTGTGTGCGCGTGTGAGAGAGAGAGAGAGAGGAAGAGAGAAAATATAGATACTATAGTGAGAAAGACTATTTACTATTGATTTTTCACTTTTTCACTACTATTTTATTTATTTATATTTATTACGTAACAGTGTAAATGAGCTCTGTAACTACAAGGCGCTTGATTTCTGAGAGGATTTAAACGGGGAAAAAATCAGAAATTTCTATGAATTTTTAAATTTGAAGACAAACAATTGTAAAAATGTATTATAAAGTAATTAAAATTAATTTCTTGAAGTTTTGTGCAGGTCTTGAACTACGATTAAATGTGTTATTACAAGTCGATCCTTATTATGAATGAACAGATTAAAACATATGTTGTACATCTGAAGAAAATTACACAAATACACCTATGCGAATGAATAAATGAATATGTTGGGTAAACATATTAGTACAAACTAAAACTTGCTAAATTTCTCAATTGCTGCTTGATATTTGAACCACTGTATACAATTATATCCATTTAAATATGGAACTAAAACTACACAAAGATGTGATCGGTAGATGTGAGCTCTAAACTCACCATTTCAAACAATACCATGGCTGAAACTGCTTGGTAGTAATTAGTAATTAACTGTCAACAGTTACATTTGACTTTAAATGGATGTAGCTATCTTCTGTTACTAATTAGAATTAGAGGGAACATTCTAGACGTTCCCTCGATTAATTAGAAGATATTTACTTCGCTAATCATTTAATACAGTTAAATAATTGTTTTCATTATTATTAGTATTATTATTATTATTATTGGTGTTTGTTGTTGTTGTTGTTATTGTTGTTTTTGTTATGATGTTATTATTTAGTAATAGTTGTAGTGGTGGTGATATAGTATCAGCTTGGTTTGGTGCTTGAACAAAAGCTTTCTTTTCCTCCAGTGGGATAATTAAACACTGCCTGATATCTCTCTAATTCAAGGCTAGCTCAGGAGTAAGCTGTAGTATTTTTCAGTTGGGGGATGCAATACTTCATTCGCTGTGAGTCTGTGGGGTGCAGTGCTTTATTCGTTTCGCGAAAACTACGATAATGTCCAAATGTGTCGTTTTTGCGGCAGATACACAAGGCAGAGCACTTACGGGTAGACTACACTTTTGTTGAGAGGAGTTGCTTTGTTCAGACGGGACTCATAATATAACTAATCAAATACATTAGTGGCTTTCAAAGAGTTTAATGGCTTAAAGGTTTTTTTTTTGTTACTCAAAATTAAAGCAAGAAGGCTGGATATTTTAAGGAATTGTTTTAAACATTTTGAAGGAAAGACAAACGAATAAACCATTTGGTAAATGCGTGGACTTTTAGTATATGTATTTGTGTACAAACCTCAATTATATTTGGTGTACCTTTGTCTCAAAAGTTAGTTAGATCATTATACATGGTTTACGAGGTTGTAAACAATGCTGTATTATATATTGTAATCGAAAACAAATATTAGATATGTTTGATATTTAGTTTAATAGTCTGGTCCAACTAACGTCTTATTAATTGTGTTCATAGTCTTTCTGAGGCTCGAGGCCACGAGGTCTTTCAATGTGGAAAATACTTTTGAACCATCGGCTCTATTTAAAGAATAAAGTTAAACGTACATGCAGATATTTGTTTTTAAAAGTTACCTATCTAAAAATGCGAAACGCGTACATTCCCGCGAGTACGGAATTTATTTCTGCTTATATTTTCACGAGTTTCACGAGGAGCTTCATGGTTCCTACAGCCTATACCCAAACGTTTCGTATGTTATTTTACGAATAAAACAGCTTTACTCCCCTCCCCCTTTACTTTAGCAGGAAAAATATTCATTGAAAAATGACGGGAACACAGAGCAAATAATTTCCTGTCTTATGTATGCACGTATGCACAGAGATGGCACCCTTACAGTTATTGCTGTCAGTTACATTTTCTGGTCTCGTTTTATTCAGATTTAGATTGAATAAGGCAGATAGTAGCGCTTACTAATACTTTATCAATTGTACCGCAAAAACACAATTAAATTCAATTAAATATTATTGTTTAATGTGCCATAGTGTAAAATATTAGGAATATAAAACCAAAACTAGAATTCGTAACGGAGGAAAACACATGACTTAGCTTTCATAGTCGTTAAATGCAATGCACGATGTGCAAGATGTTTATGCTGGTTTGTATTCGCACGTGAGTATACGGTTCAGACACGGAGCGAAACAAATGGTATTGTTCTCAACTTTTATTTTTTCCATCATGAAGGCGTGAATGCAACAAAATGTAGTCTAATTTGGCCTCTTAGTGTTGTTTGGTGTTATTTCAAACAACCTCAAATCATTTTTAACTGCTCAGTTTTTACACAAATGTAACCATACTTAAATGTTTGATAGTGTGAAAACAACACAGTTTAATGTCTAAATCGTTTGTACGCATCTTCAAACATACGTAATTAAATTAAACTTTAAAATAAAACGCTCTATTTAATTAACCGGAACCATATTTGTTCACAAACATTTTCATAAAGTTAGTATATTCTCAGAATATCCCCTTTTAAATGCATTATTTTAAATCACTCTTTTCTATTAGAGCTGAAATATGTACCTAGGATGGAAAGATTTGTATCGATCGTTAGGAGACACTGTATTGTCTGGATTATTCTTCCACTCAGTAATGTGATTACTGTACCCGTCTTGCTGTTGGCTAATCGCATTTTCTCTTAACTGCATGGGCCATGATAACATAACTTTGAATTACAGAGACCTGTCATTGAGGGGGGGTGGGGGTAATAGAAGCTCACACCATGAAAATAACCAAGGTTGTTATTTATCAAAGATTTATTTTATTTGTTTTGAATTACATCTTGTTTAAAAATACAATTCTAGTCTATACACATAATCTGTGCAAGAGGGCCATCAGAAGGAAAACATGCAGACTGGTAATTTAGTGTGAGTGTGTGTGTGTGTGTGTGTGTGTGTGTGCGCGCGCGCGCGCGTGTTTATGTGTGTGTCTTTACTTTCGGCAAAAGAATAGAAAAAATCTTCTTCCAAGTTTTTTTTCCCCACTTTCCTTCTACTCCCTGCTTTTTATTGGAGGAAAAGGGTCAGCTGACGTTGTCATTTTGTCCGTCTTGGAGTGAAGCCTTCGGGTTGAAGTGAAGAGATTCGGCTTGTGTGTCTCGACTGAAGCCCTGAAATAAATAATATAGAAATCATTACAAACGCTTCCCTTGAAACAGAGAAATAAAGAGGGAATATTAAGATAGAAAAAATCAGAAAGGCGGAAAGAGAAAATAGGGAGGGAGGGAGAGCGAGAACGAAAGGGATAGAGGTAAGGTATGAATTCGTATTTCGCAAATCCGTCGCTCTCTTGCCATTTAGCCAGTGGTCAAGAAGTTTTGCCCAACGTGGCCCTAAATACGACCAACTATGACCCAGTGAGACACTTCTCATCCTACGGTGCTGCTGTGGCACCAAACCGAATTTATTCCTCACCTTTCTATTCGCCCCAAGACAACGTTGTCTTTGGATCAAGCCGTGGACCGTACGAGTATGGATCTAACGTGTTCTATCAGGGCAAAGATGTGATGCCTAGCTGCAGGCAAACAAACATGGGACAGACTGCACAGACTGCACAGAGTTCTCTTGCACAGAATTACACCTCAGACCAAGGCAGGACTGGATTACAAGAACAGAAAGGAAGCCTTCAGATCTATCCTTGGATGCAGCGAATGAACTCTCACAGTGGTATGTATTACAACTCTTAAGATATAAATTAAATAAATTGGTCTGTTTTACGACTGGCCCAGAAACAGAACAAGCGATGCTACTTTTTATTGCCCCATAAACCATTACTGCTGCACCCTGTCGCTGGCTATAAAAGCCTTTTATCTTTTTTAGGAAATCCCTTTTGGTCAGGCGACGCTATCAGTTCCCAAGCCATCTCCCTCATTCAAAAAAGGGGATTTTTGTATCGGATACATTTTGTTTGACCACAGATAATGAAAACACTTGATTCCAAAGGTTTACACACAGAAAATAAAAAATGCAAACAACATCGTATACAATACAAATACAGCTTATACATCAAATCAGATACCGTTTATAAATCAAACGGTACCAGTGTTCAACCTATATTAATTTTAAAACACCATGCTTACAAATCTATGCTTCTTAAACTAAGAACAGGTTGTTATCAAACGCAGGAGGGATTTCCATATACAACACATACTGGGTTTTTTTTTTTTTAACAAAACTCTTTTAAGAAAGAGAACAGCATAGCATTAAACACTTTAGCTGTTCGTTTTTTATAGAGTCTAGAACGTGCTAATATTCATACAAAAATAATAGTTTTGACTGAATGTAAATCTATCAATCTAACCGTGAAAGAAATTAATTGCCTTCCAATACAGTTAAAATGATGTTAACATATTCCTGAAATAAAAAACTGCTGTTGTGATTGTATAAACCCTTCAGCGCGTTATGTGACAAAACACCTTCAGGCTAAATTTTTGCTTCTTTCCTACACACGGAATATGTTTGCACATTGTTGTATTTGAATAATACGAGTGAACATGATTGATTATATTAAAAATATATTTTCTTCACGCAGGAGTCGGATATGGGTCAGATAGACGGAGAGGTCGCCAGATTTACTCCCGCTACCAAACTCTAGAGCTCGAGAAGGAATTTCACTTCAACCGTTACCTGACCAGACGCAGACGAATTGAAATCGCCAACGCTCTCTGTCTCACAGAACGGCAGATAAAAATCTGGTTCCAGAACCGACGAATGAAATGGAAGAAAGAGAGTAATTTAACTTCGACTCTGACTGAAAATGAATCGGCAGGGTTGACCGAGGAACCAGAGAAGGAAGAGTCTGAAGAAGTAGCAGAGAAAAAGAATGAGTGAATTCATATTATTTAACCTATGAACATCCATTATTCTCTTATGGAAAACGGAACTACCTTATTTAAATTGAAATGTCCCCACAATTATCACAAAAACACGTACACTTGCACGTTCGCGCAAAAAAGCAAACATCATATTCCAGTCAACATTCAAAATGGAAGTAAAACGTTATTTGCAACTGAAAATACGTCTTTAATGCGTTTATTATTTCTTAATATAATAAAATGTGTCAGTGTCTTAAACAGAGTGTCATTTCTGATTTGACGTTTTCTTGTATATACAAACTCCAGTTCTGTGGTGAAGTAAATCGTTTTTAGTTCCATAGTTCCATATTGTTACTATATTGAAATGTTTGTGGACTTGTGCCTGGCAATTTTACCCAAACTCCGGCGTTTGTTTTTTGCACATTTTTTAATAGTCTGAAGGAAACCACGTTCAATCTACTTTATTTTATTTTATTTTATTTTTGCTGTTTTATTATTTAAACAAAAAACGTTGTCACTGGACGACACATACTACCTGAATTGTTAAAATGCCTTGTATATATTACATTCGCATGTTCCGTTACAGCTTTCTTGTATACTCTCCAGCTTTTCTCGTATATAATGCTTAACTACAAATGTTACTAACAGCAATTTACTAAGCAACAGATTATGATGTTATCATAATAAAAGACAATATGCTTATAAATTAACGTTTAAGAAAATATCAGAAACGATTTCCTGTATTGTATAACATTGACCTCTACCGATATTCTTTCTATATTTAACAAAACTGTTATTAAATACAGGGGACTGTCCTGTTATGTCTTTGAGCAGAAAAAATTAGGCTTGACTGTCTTTTTAAACTAATTTCCAGATGTGTTGTTTTTGTTTAATTAATTACAGACGTGCAATATTAAATTAGATTTAAAAACCCACCTAAATACTGTATTTGGGCGATAGTTTATAGTTACCGATAAGTAATCGGTAATTGATAACGTAATAGATACGATAACAGACCTCAGTTTTTTCATCCATGTTAGCTTTTTTACATAATGCTCTTTGTTATGAATTTAACATAGGACCATATCTACATATTATTCTGGGAACGACAATAACGTTATCTGGGCATATGCATATTTTGAATGTGTATGCTTTTGATTGAAAGTAGTAACATGTAATGTTTCAATAAAAAGTGCACGAGCAATGCGCCAAATAATACTTGACTCTTTAATAATAGTAATTATCACTATCTATATTAACCATTTTTAATCAGTAAAACACTTGGTTTAAAACAAAATCAGTAGCCGGCTTACGTAGACTGTGGTGATGTAGTTTTCACAAACTGTGCAATGACAGCTTAACAAAACATTTTTCTGAATTGTTTCCTACAGCGAAATTCTTTTTTCAGGCTCGTACAGGCAACACCCTAAAGATTTAATCCTCTGACAAACAGTCCAATTTGAACTGGAATTTTATAGCTACATATATCTACGAAGGTTTACTTAGCGGGTTTAACTGACTCGCTGTTGGGGCCGCATATGTATTTTCTAATATTAGATAATAGTATCTAATATTCGTATTACTACCATTTTCTCCATTGCGTTGTAAGCTATAGCAAGTCTACAATTCTTAAGTACCATTGAAGTTATCATTTATGTATAGTATTGCAAGAACTAGTGTACTAAACAAAAACACAATAACACAAAGTATTTTTTTTTGTTATGACTAAGAAAAGTAAACCAAGTTAACTTGTATTTCAAAGTAATATTATTATATGGTTGTCCTGTTTTTCAGTCACTGCGGCAAACAGTATGGTGATCTTTCTATTAATATGCCGTATTGCGTTCAATTTAGAAAAGGCAGCTATTCCTAATACTAACGGATTCATTAGAATTTGGATTCAAGTTGTATGTAATTATCTTAGATTCGAGCAAGTATCTTTTGCGCTACTACTTTTAGGAAAGGCCTACTGGTAGTACTTTGTACTACTTACAAATAATAGTTTGATAAAGGCATTTTACACCTTAAAATCAGCACGTACTACCTAATAGAATGTTTCATGTCTTCACCTACTGCTAATATTACTACTCTTTCTGCTTTCACCACAAAAATGCAACCCTTAATACATTAAGGCTACTATTCATTTTATTATTTTACTTTTACTTACATTATTTTATTGTTTTATTATGTATTCGCTATTATTGTAGATCTTTGGCCTATTATTGTAGATCCAGAGTTTACAAACAACCTTACTTAACTCAAAACGTAATAGGTGCAGTCCCGCCATATGTATGTTTATACGCCCTAGCTTTCCTGAATGTCACCTATTAGTTTCATTTGGAGTAAAAAAAAATGTCCAGCGATTTCCATTTAGGGGTCTTGTTGCTCTGACCCTATACGGTCACCAGATGACGCTCTCGGTCCACTGTGGGTCCCCCCTCCACCCGACCTATAGATAACTTACGCCGTGAAGTTATCAAACACGTTTGTTCCAACTTCTATCAACAACCTCCGGGTGTGATCAAGCCAAATGTATGAGTGGTCTACACGAACACGTGATTCATTTCAACACCCCATATTTGGGCAGTATGACCAGAATGAAGAAAAAACACATTATAAACGCTGGCCATCTTAAGGACAAAAGCCCCCATCTGAACGTCCGAATAGCCACAAATCAACCGCTAACTGATTTATTCGTTGGTTATTCTGTGTTTTATATCCTTTATATCATTAAAAAATACTCTTAAAACTAAATTTGCAAGCAAACCAATGAGGCGTCTGTCTACACTATGCACAATTATAGGTACGGATCTATCTCTGAGCTCCAGCCATCCACTTATTATTACGAAGGACTTGATCACAGCGGATCCTTTACTTGTCCAGGCTCTTCGAATTCCCTCAAACGAGGGCGGGTGAGCATACCTAGTAGCCCGGGCACCCCGACGCAGCCGACACCGCAGCCATGCTCAGCTGGGGGCTCTTCAAGAGGCGCTGTAAAAGCCAGTGGTAAGGGCTCCGTAAACTTTGGGCAGTACAATCATGAAGCCGAGGAGGACAGAGCGCTGAACAGCATTCCCAATGGCAAGACCAGAGCAGGCGAGATCAAAGTTGGAACTATGCAACCCATCCAACCCGTAAAACAACAAAATCTTTCGGCTCAGCATCTGACCAAACACCAGGAGCCACAGATATATCCGTGGATGAAAAAGCTACATATGAGTCATGGTAAAGTTTGAGGCTTTTCTTGTTATTTTAACGTGAGAGGTAAAGGAGGCGATTTTTACTAGTCACTATAGCTCTGTTCAGCCAGTTCGCAGTTTTTACTCTTGAGTTTTACAGGCCGTAAGTGGAAATCATAAAACTCGCAGTCGTAAATTTTATGACAAAGGCCTCAATTGCTCGTAAAACTGTCCTGTTACTGAGAAGAGCCGATCTCCGTCCAAATTTATGAGAACATAATTGGATAAGAAAAAACAAAATTCGCAACTCAACATGGACAAACAAAGTATTTGCCGTAAATTTTCGCACATACGATACATTATTCAAATATTGGTCAGCATTTGTACAGTCAATAAAACGTAAAAAATATCTAGCCTAAAAAAACTTTCAAGATTAACCCTTACCCCGATATATGTTGGTAAAGTCTAGAAGATCGATTATATTTAATTACACGTTTAAGCAGTGTTATTATTATAATTACTATTAATATTTCCTGAGGTATTTTCGTGCCAAATGCTACGGGGAAGAAGAAAAACAAAAATATAGTTATTATTTATTGCAGCCTTAATGAATAATTTATACATGGCTAAAGTTTCGTATGTTTAATCGACAATAATACATAGATTATTGAGCGTTAAAAGATTATCTTTTAAAATGATAATATAATAATAAACATAATATAATCAGTCATTCAGTTTCGTTTTTCATTCGGAAATTCGTTTATTAATGAAGTATCGTTTCCAACGCGGTTCGTGATTAGCAAATGGTTTGTAATGTATGTTTAACTTTTACACAAGTTTAATAGTTAATGTCAGCTACAGATGTCGAGGTTATACTGAATATTTAATAATAATCCTTAAGTGTACGTACGTATAGCCTACTAGTTTTATTTCCTCATACCTTCTCAACTTTAACTGTCTTTGAACCTACGTGTACGAAAAATAACATGCAACTGTGACATATCATACGGGGCTTACTAAGCATTAAGGTTTAATAATGAGCTTATTGGCTCGAATAAGACTGGCTAATTAGGTCTCGACGTTGTTAAGATGTATTTTGTTGATACCACTCCAGAATCTGCCGGCAAACGCTCCAGGACGAGTTACACCCGATATCAGACTCTCGAGTTGGAGAAAGAGTTCCATTTCAACCGATACCTTACTCGACGCAGGCGGATAGAGATCGCCAATAGCCTCGGTCTGAATGAGAGGCAAATCAAAATCTGGTTCCAGAACCGGCGCATGAAGTGGAAGAAGGATTCAAAACTAACAGAAAAGGACTCAATATAAAATATAGACTGGGACCAAATCAAAACGTTGGTAACCCTTTAATGCCCGTTGATAACGCAGCCTTTTCTTTTTATAAGTAGAAGAAGTAAGATACTTACAAACCGTAAGAAAATAGAATTTTATTAAATAGGATTAGCGAGTTGTCAAAGTTTTGATTTGGTCCCAGCCTTTCAGTGACAATCTTCGGCTTTAAAACAAAAAAATAAGTTTATAAGAGGAAAAAAGGGAAAAGCTGAATTTGTGAAACATGAATAAGCTAGCTGTGAATTATTTGCATTTTCTTTGTAAATGTGTGCAATTTCTTACCTTATTGAAACTGTTGTAACTACTTATTGCTGTGTTTTTATTTGCTGTCTTGGTGCCTAAAACGGGAAGGGGGAGGGGTTGGGGCACAGTCTCTAAACCATGAGGATCTACGATTCACTTTCTTTACCTTCAGTGCGAATATAATGAGACCCGAAACTGCATTTATAAAGGATATTACAATTATGTGTCTTGTCCGTAGTTTTACCCTATATAGTGTTCTCATCTGAGACCATTTTATATTTCGTGTTTTTACCGTGTTACGTGTATAAATACAACTATAATTAATAATGTATTATTATTGTTATTATTATTATTATTATTATTATTATTATTATTATTATTATTATTATTATTATTATTATTATTA
>JAOYSI010002068.1:0-16421 GCA_025775065.1 Hiodon alosoides
AAAAAAAAAAAGAGTAATATCCAGAGGAGAGGGGTAGGGGCCCCGATGGCCGGAGTCCAGCCTAATGGTCCTCTGGTAGCGGTGGTGGGGTGCGGGGGACCCCAGAGCCCGTCCCAGCAGTCATAGGGCACAAGGCAGGGATACACCAGGCCATCGCTGGGAAACACACACACACACACACACACACACATACTTACAGGGCCAATGAACCTAACCTGCAAGTCTTTGGGGCGGCTGGAGGAAACCGGAGCGCCCTGCGGAAACCCACGCGGACACGGGGAGAACTTGCAAACGGCACACAGACAGACACGCCGAACCGGGACCGTGCCACCCATAGAACGCCAGACTGAACAAGAATACCCACAATTTGCTTATGTTAGGGCGACACACAACAACAATAGACTCAGACATTGCACAGACCAGACGGTTTTTCTGGAGGAACCAGAGGTGACGCACCATTAGTGCTGGGAAACACATATCCATGTGACACTGTCTATGAGCAAGGGACTCGGGGGGCCTTAAGGCAGGGTTGGATCATCTCTGCTCGTTTGCTTTTATTTAATTTTTCTTCGGCTGGGTTTTCATTTTCCGGGGCTGCGTTTACTCTCATCGATCGATTTAAAAGCCAATAACAGCGACGGGCGCAGTGAATCATGTTGCTAGCAGGCATGTTGTCGTGCTGGGTTTACCCCATCACTTGCAGAGGATGATGTTATTCATGGGGCTCTGGGGAGAACCAAGACGCCAAGATGCAGGTGAGCTGAGAGCGTCTGCCTTTGGGCTGTCGGCCCGACAACCCTCTCAGGTGGAATAGACAGAGGGAGTTGATTTTTACTCCCACAGCTGTAAGGAACACCGGTTTGGAAACCGTGCCAGTTATGTTCTCTTTAATTTCAAACTAATCTTGTGTGTACAGCTATGTGTCCAATTCGTTTTCAGGCTCAGTCAATATCCTTCGTTTAATTAGGTAAAATCAAATTAAATAAATGAAAGCCCTAGTTCTCTGAGGTCATGGTTTGTGAGCGTTGAAAGAATAAATTACATGGCATCTGTAACTTCATAAACATTCCCTCCAATATGACTAATTTCAACATCTAAAATACAAATTAAAATATAATGGAATTATATGTCGTGTGTGTGTGTTTGCGTGCTTGTGCATGTCCGTGTATGAGTGGCGTGTAAAGTCTTAGCATGTTTAGGAAGGTGCTGCATCAGAACCAAGACATACGTAGAGGAGACTGAACTGCCCCAGAAGCCCTTCTGAGCTTTGATTTCTCACTGTAGATTACAGGTTGAAAGTCAAACACGCACTCACACGCACAACACCAGATATCCTTTCCTGGACAGTACCCATTTTCATTGCAGAAGTCATTCAGGAGTGTATGATAGGATAGTAAGTTTAGTAAGTTTATACATTTCAGCATGAGAACATTTTGTAATAGGATTGAGTTTTTTTTTTTTAGCATTTGAACAGAGTAGAATACAACTTTAATAGCTACTATAATTTTGTCATAGGTTTAAATATGTAACATAATCTCCATTTCTCACATCCATACTGGCATGGACCCTTCCTCCTAGTATTTAGATTAAATTTGCAATACACGCATGGACTAGGGGTTTGAAAAGGGATAAGAAACAAGACCGATTGCTATGACAGCACACACAATGTCTGCTTTGGTGTCAAAAAGTTATTTATTTACCGGCCACCTGAAGTCGCACAGCGATCTCCTCCCTCCCCCTTTGTCCCTTCAGAGAGAGATCGTGATAGGAATGGAGCGTGACTTATGTCAAGCTCAGGTTTGCTGTCAGGCGGTTTAGGTTTAGGTTTGCACATGAACTGTTCTTGTTTCTGACCAAATCTTCAAGACCGGGTTCTGTTTTCTTAAGTACAAACTCTTTATTAACTGCATTTACTTTTATTACCATAACTGGAAGGACATCGGTATTCTCTTATAAAATGAAAAGGACTGTACAAATTATTCGAAGATTTTAATGGAGAAAAATATATAATAAAAAACGGTTCCTGCGACCTATAAACCAGCCTTTCCACAGTTTCGAGGCCCACTCCTTCGGGGACCGACCGACCGTCCAATAGCATTAGTCAAAAAGTTTCCAACGGCCCCTCACACATTTCAGAAATCCCTCGGTCAAACAAAAGTTCAATGACATCGTTGAAATTCGAGGGGACGTCATGAGGTCTTTGGGAATTTGCGAAAGCCATTAACGGATCATTGTAGACCCCCTAACAGTTATCGAACATTTTGTCACCGAAAAACTTAATTTTGTCCCAGCTTGTGAAAAAGAGTCGCAGTCAAGTGAAGCTGTAGCATGACTCTCTGGTCACAAGGTCAGGCCAAGGGCACCATAGGTCACTTTCAGCTAATTACGGTAACCAATTCTGTGCAGATAATCCATTTCCACTTATACATACGGGCGTAAAAGCATTTTAAAGAGGGAATGTCTAACTGTAACTGTCATCTCGTTTTCTGTACTCCAGAACTACGTTTGAGAAGCCAGTAATGAGCCTTGTTTAAATGCGACATTAACTAGTGTTGAAATATTCAGTATCTGAATGCTTTACATATGCCTTAAACAGCAATGCACCCGCTGCAGTAAATGCAGTCTGGGAATGTGTAGTTTTTGGAAGACGTGCAGGCGTTGTGGAGGGCTATGTCATCCGCTGTACTCCACTCTTTATTAATCAATAGTATCAATAGTATCAATAGTCCTGAATGCAGGTATACCTGGAAGACGGCCAGAGCGTGCGCCAAGGGCGTGCATGTGGGTTTGTGTGCGACTTTAATGAAAACCACTTCAGGGGACATGTTTATATCAGCCACAAGTGCATTAAGGAGACAGGCCCCCAGTCACTCCTTTAGTTTTAAGTTATGCAGAATATGGGTACTTTGCTAATCTCAATCGCTTTGTCAGATTGTATGGCAGCGGAGCAATTTGGCGGAGCGACGAATGATTAATAAGCTAGCATCCAAGATATGAGAAAGACGACAAGCCTGCATTATTGGGCAACAGCGGAAATGACTCCCCATTCAAAGGGTTCGAACCCACATGACTTGGCCCAACGTTATTACATCACACACGCGCTCTGCCCTTTATCTTTTACCTGGGCCTGAAGTGAGTTCGGGGAAAACTGTGCTAACAGTCTGTTTGTGACCCTCTAATAATTCCTGATGGCTCAGGTTCTCATGCCCTGAAGGAATAGCCTTGGCTGCGGCGGTCCGATTGCATGTTAAAATCACATTCTTAACGTCGTTGAAGATGCACTACAAATCCCATTCCAAAGAGTGGGCACCGGTGACTTGCAGTTGACTAGTAGAGTGGTTTCCCACGGATGTGCAGATTTATTTGACCTTGGAAATGTAGTTTTTAGTTGCGTTTGGAATTTTCTCCATCGGAAAGAGCTTGTCATCAATCCTGGCACTGAGGTTGTCCATGGCTATAGATTTTGGCTGTTTGTGCAGCCCCATCTTGAGAAGATTACGCACGAACAGAAACCTCGTCCAAATACATGTCCATCACCCTGCCATATACAACAGTACCCACAGAATGTGGTGTGACAGAGTGGGTCTCCTCCGTGAACAAAATGCAACAGTGACGACGACCAAATTCACACGGCATGCTTTATGAGCGTGCTTGTGTTTGTTTCCACAGAAAAAGACACGTGGTCGTGAAATGAGAATTAGTTAAACAGAATCTGCTGCGAAGAGATAACCAGCCACCTGATTGGCTCAGTCAGGGGCAGTTGCTAGCGGTGCGGATTACTATTCCTCCGGTTTTTCCCCTCAGCCTCTCTCTGAGAACGAAGGCAGTAAAGGAGGAGAACGCAGTTGCCATAGCATGATTGGCGCCTGTCAAAGAGCAGTCAGCCAACCACAGTGAAAGTCTAGAAAAGGTTCAGTCACTAGGACTGTTTATTTATCGATTGTAAAACCCTGAAGTTGAGGTCATTTTAATATGGATCTTTACAATGCATGTAAAAAATAAGTACAGTTTGAATAGTGAGTTAAGAAAATACACAAAAAAACAATTCAGCCTAATATGAATTCTGCATGTGGTCTTCACAGTTTTTAAATGGTAATACAATCCATCACTTAGCTGATATGCTCCAAATCCTGGAGAAAGTCAGCCCCGCACTCTGGAAATGTCGCACATGCTTGTGACTGCTCCAATGTTAAGCAGGACCCGAGGCGGTGGCAGAGCAGTAAAGCCTCGTCGCGTTGCGAGGGTGACGTTAACGATCGCCGGCGTGCAGCCAGAGCAGGGCCCTTCCGTCTGGAAGCAAACTGGTTTGAGGTGGCGCACCAGCAGGGCGCTGCAGTCTTTAGTAATTACCAGTTATTTATTTCAGGACGCATGTGGTTCCATCATTAATATCGCGTGCCCTCGACACCCCCGCCCCCTCCACCACACAGACTGGCTTCTATGATTAACGCCGCTATTACTGCAGTCACAATTTGCTCCAAGGCGGTGCACCTCAGAGTCTCTGAGCATGCTGTTTGAAAGCTTATTGAGAGATGGCGTGGAGGCCGGAGACTACGCAGGCTGAAGCCTTGCATCTGTTCCTCTTTAATGGGTCGGATGGCACCTCTGGGGGTGCGCTGGAGCCATCTGACGCTCCCCTGCCCTCCGCTGGACGGGTGCGTGGACGGGCACATCGGGTCGAGGGGGGGTTACACCGGCGGGCCGTGCATAAATCAGGCACCCCCCGCCGGGACCCCGTGGAGCGGTTTTATGTCTGGGGCGGCTGAGAGAGAGCAGATGGGTTAATAAATCAGGACCCGGCATCGGTGTCTGCCTGGCAGTGAGACCCGGCGCTCCGGGGACCGGCGCATTCTCAGAGGCCAGGGGGACGGAATGATACCGGCGCCGGGCAGAGTTAGGATTTATTCCTGAGCGTAGATCTTTAGAGGGGGCTGCCGGGTTTCCCAGAGGTCTTGTTCGCTGCACACAAAGCCAGACTGCCGTTTTATCACCTGGAGGAAATAAGCGGCAATAAATACGCTCATGCCCTGTGTAGGCGAATGGGATGTGGCACTCTGCGCCAGCTGCTTTGCGTCACAGCACTCTGTCTTTGTGTATTCAAGTGCTTTTCAATGTCAGATTGGGCTTTTAATGAGCATTTTTTAGCTGTAAATTGTATATGCTAATAAGGCCAGTTATCAATAAAGGCTGTTAGCGTCTTTGTTGTGTTTACTATAAGGAGAAAATAGATAATCATTTTAGCCACCTGTTATCCCAGTGATCATTGACATCACTTCCTCCTACCTTACAAGTACCACTGGGCTGAAGAGGCCATTTCAGCCATTCCTAACACCTGCCCCTCTGTGAGAATTAAGACAGGCGCGCACAGTTTCAAGCAACATTTGCCTGAGAGCATTTTGCTTTTAAAAAGACAAACCTTGCAGTAGCAGTGGGGCTGTTTTACATTTGATTTTATAACGCGCTATTGTTGTTCGTTAATGTTCGGCATGTCATGCACAAGTGACTCCTGATTGTTCCTGTACAAAAAACAAAACAATAAACCTACACGGTTTTCTAAAGTGTGATATAACATGCATTTCAAAGCTAGTTTATTTCCTTTGTCCTTTAGCAGCAGACTCAAATGCCATGCTAAATATTTCAGGAGACTCCCTTGATATAATGCCAGAAGAACTCCTTCAGTCTGCCATTTTAGTGCTGTACTATGGGCTAAAATTGGCTACCTGTATGGTACAGGCCCGATCAGAGCAGCAAGGGTTTTCTGGCTTAATCAAACGTGAGGGAAATTGTGTAACATTATGTAGTGTGTGGCTGTGAAATTCCAGATGAAAGAACCATAGCCTCGTGTTCATTGCCTGTCTGGCTAATGATACATCTCTGTAGATTTATGGGTTCTTTGCACCTTTCACCCTCCACAAAGGAGCCATCTCCAGTCTTTGTCTTGTTTGTTTTGTGTGAGGTATTTCACCTCTTGATGCCTGCATCCATCCCCGACACTTGGCTTACAGTTCAGACGAGGGGAGCTCTCCCACACGGTTTCTCATTTTCTCCTCTGCTCTTCCCAGCAGCTCTGACCTGCCGTTTAACCTCCCCTGTTCTCCAATGGTAGCATTAATAATGGCGATTAGTGCCCTGACTGGCCCAACTATTCTATACATGCGTTACTCTTAACTTTCTTGAATTGACACATTATATTAGAAAATATAGCTTATAATGAAATAACAAACTTTTTTTTTTTTTGTATTGAGAATAGTTGTTCCGTTACCAATTTTGTCTCTGGTGTACCTTCATCAGAATAACACATCAATGTGGCTCAGCAGTCAAAGGTTAGTGCTAATTAGCAAATGTATACAAATTGACAAGCCATGCATTGTATCAGTATCAGTTAGCTACATCACGATCCGCACATAAGGATACAAAATTAAGAGTTATGAGAATGGGGCTATAGTCATCGTCCCTCTATCGGTGAAGCCTCGTTTAGGGCCACTGACCGTCTCTAGCGCTGAGAATCGTGATGTAGATTTTAAAAAATCACACAGGTGGAGTACCAGCTTCCAAGGTCTGGCCAATGTATAGCCCTTAGCTTTAGTTATCATGCGTTTTAATATTAAATTTGGTCTTCCCCACGTAAGATTTACCACACGGGCAAACTAACATATATACTGCAATCATGGTTCTTAAATAAACTGTTTTATTTGATGTCGTTTTCCCACTCTGAGGATGACAAAAGGAACCGGAGTTAACTATAATTGCCACAAACGGAACAATTACCGCATGTGTGATTAGCCTTAGGCTCACACCTGGACATTTCCTGTTTCACATCGTTTTTATATGGTTATGAACCGGTGTGCATTCATCTGGATACTGTTGTTGCTGGGGTTTTTCAGAAAACATTGCGTCATCCCTCTGTAATACATTATAACGTTTTTCAGTCATTTCCCTTACGTCTTTTACGCCAAAGTCAGTCATTAGGATCTTTGAAGATACGCACGTCACAGCTTGTTTTCAGTTCATCAGTATAGCTATCAGGTGCTCCATAACCACATATTAATAAATGTATTTGCATCAAACGTGCTTGAATTTTATATTCTTGATCGCAGTTACGTTTGAGCTCAGAAATGGCTGGATGTAATGCTATTAATTCACTTTACTGGGTGAAAACTGGAAGCTCTCAATAATGCATTTCTCTTTCAACTATGGAGTGTGTTCTGCAGTAATCCGGACTCATCTTTATAACTGCCTGGATCTCAAAAATGATAATGTACGGTTTGTATCAAATTCCACAGTAAACGTCGAACTAGCATCTGTATTATTTATATTGGTATATAAATTCTGATGCTCAAACAATTTAGTACTTATCATGAAAATATCTATATCTATAATAAATCATCATAAATCTCTGTTTTATTTGCAGAAGGAGTTGGAGTAAATGGAGATGACAGTATCATGCACTTGTTGATAAAATGAATTTTCAAAGGTAAAATAATATAAAACCAATTTAGAAGGTGGGGAAAAAATTTTTTCCTCGCCTTAAATGAAATGTCTTGTAATCCTAGTTCATGGGGAATTTTAGTACACGGTCTATCTATATCAGAACTTACCAACAAACTTTCAATGTAGTGAGGAAATTTATGACATTTCTAGAATCCGTCAAAAATGCTGGAAGCTGCTATACGTCAAAAGATTTCGAAAGAGGCGCGGTTAGTGAGCCACATCTAGAGAGAAATGCTTTAGCCATAGCGTTCAGAAAACTTTAATAATTCATATTTTTTTTTTTTTAACAGTTAATGTTATCGACAAGAACTCTGATTCTCATCTAGTTATAGCCTACAAATATGTTTTAAGGTATCAGTATGTTCCATAATTCCTTAATCTGCATTTAGGCCGTGGGACAATCATTGATATGCACCTCATATATTACCTTACTAGATAAACTGATTTACTATATATTTAAATAAAATACATTGTTTATAGTTACTTTTACCTCTGTTATAACTGTTATACTCATAACAGTTCATCTTCATTTTACTGTAGAAATGCATGCGAGCATGCTTGTTGTGTGTGCGTGTGTGCGTGTGTGCGTGTGTGCGTGTGTGCTTGCAACGTGTCTGCGTGCGTGCGTGTGTGCGTGAGTGTGTGCGCACGTGATACCTTAATCAGGTTCTCCCCTTGAAGCCATTTGGAGACTGGCTGCAGTCCTTTTAAATCCAGCACCTGGCCTCAATTTACAATATGGGCCAGATGCTGGCGATGATCGCCCGATTACCCAGCTGACGGGCTCCCCTTCCTTCCCCCTCGCTCTGTATAGATTCTGTCTTACAATGCATTCTTTACAGACCAGTTTTTTTAATTGTATTTATTATACACTAGCTTTTAAGTAGGGTTACATGCCATTTATGGAAAATAATGCAGACACATACTTCCCACATTTTAATTAATGAAGATAACTTTTTGGTTTGATTCGGATTTCAACCTGAGCAAAGTCACTCCGAAGGTGGGAGGTGGGGGGGGCAGGGATCTGTACCTCCTGTGGAATGATGAAGCAGAATCGGGACCCCCCCACTGGGGCAAAGAAGGTGAATTAGAAGGCATTTAATGGAGCTGATCGCCAGATTGGAAGAGGTTCCGTACTCCAGACTGCCAGCCTGGCGTTCATAATGAGGCATATTACTGAGCCAGTGTTCAATAGATTAAGGAGTTTTACAAATGGGAATTAGGAGAAAGTGATAGAGGTCAGGGAGCGTGTGGGTGAGTGATGAAACGAAGAGTGAGTGAGAGTGAGAGGTGAGGAAGCGTGTGGTACAGAAATGAAGGCTGAGTGAAAGAGGTAAACAATCCTTTAGGGAGGAATGCCTGCATTGATGAGTAATGGTACACAAATACCCTCTGTTCTCTTTGGCAGTGGTGCTGAAAATGTGGGTCGGGGCTCTGACAGTATATGTTCCACTGTGGTCAGTCCCCTGACCAATAAGAATCAGTACATTTTTGTCAGGAAGCATTTCACAATTGTTGGTATCCATGGAAATTCTTCTGAACAAAATCTAAAAGATTCTACTATAATCTAATAGAAGTAACAAGTTCACTGGAGTCTTTGAGAACTCTTGAGCAGTCATCTATAATGTTTCTGTTTCACTGGGGTATAAATATGAGGTGATAGACAGTCTACACTCCCTCAGACATCCACTGACATAGGAAAAGCCTGAGAACACACAAATGGGGTGGGTGACCTTCACAAATCAGGAAATGGCTATAAAAAGCTATACGCCCAATAATGTCCATCTCCACTGTTAAGGCATTCATTAAGAAACCTAAATCAACTGGAGCTGTGATGAACAGTTTATTTTGCCCCCACGCACAGAGAGGAGGGGGGGGGGGGGGGGGGGTTGAGTGTCCAAGGATCACAGTTGAAGGTTTGCAGACGTTTCTTACATCTTGGGGTCCCTTAGTCTCCAAAAGAACTAGCTGCCACCATGACAACATGCTATGAAGAAGGGTTGGCGGAAGAAAGCCTCTGCTCTCACCAAACCACAAGTGTAAGTGCCTGGAGTTTGTCTGGAACCGGGTTCTATGGTCTGATGAGACTCAAATAGAGCTTTTTGGCAACAACCACCAGAGGTGGGTTAGGTGTAAAAAGAGCAATGTTCATGCAGAAATGAACCTAATGCCCACTGTGCAGTACGGTGGTGGATCTGTGATGAGGGGCTCTTTTTTACTTCCAAAGGCCCTGGGAACCTTGTTGGGATATATGGCGTCATGGACTCATTTATTTCAATGGGCGGTAGCACTTTTCTTTCTCAGTTTTATGAAGTACAGGACGTCATGTACCGGGTGAGTTTAGGCCATAACCTGGCTCCCTCTGCCAGGAGGCTAAAACGGGTCATGACAAAACTACAAAGCGTTCCTCCAAATCTACACGAAGATGATTCACTGATCACGGGGCTGTTGTCATTACAATGGCCATCCCGGTTCCCTGACCAGACCCAATTGTGAAAAAAGTGGGCTGAACTCATCCTATGTTACTTCACCAAACGTTATTGGAGTCACCTCAGTGTTGTTACATTGATAAAGTAGAGGGTACACTAAGTAACAAATGCAGGGGTGCCAATAAGAATAAAACACACACACACACACACACACACACACACACACACACACACACACATATATGTGTATATCATACACGAGTAATCGATATACAACAAAAAATTACAATATATGACTCCATATATAAAGCATGCAAGGATAATACATGTTAAAAATACACTTATTAAATGAGTGTGTTTGAAAAATATACACTTATTAGTAATAAACATATATAGATAAACCCTCAGTATATGAAACATGCATTTCAGTTTTACACTGAAAAGTAATATAATTACTGAAGAAACAAACAAAAAAAAAGCACTGTCCGTTTCATATGCCTGCGATTATAAAGAGACGTACTTGTTACATGCAATACCGCTACAGGTAAGTTTGAGGTTTTGTAAGTGAAGAGGATTAGTGTTGAAGAACAAACTTTGTGAGTTTTATCTTACTGAGCGCCACACGCTGTTCTTACAGAACACTGTCATTGTTGCCACTAGTGGTAATTTTAGCATTTCTAGAACACACACCTCAACGTGGTGTTTGCACTGAAATACATGTGTGCATAAATTCCCATTATATCAGAACTGCATCACATGATCTACACCAACGCAGACTGAAAGCCGGCGTAAAAATACTATAACAATAAATAAATAAATAAATAAATCTAATCAAATAAAAAATAAAAATTTAAAAGACATACTTTTGCCTTTTGTGATGAATGACCCAGTTGTAATACAAAGTGCAGGTTTTGAAATCCATTTATGCTCTAGAGAGAAAAGTGTCATATTTGACGCAGGCTCTGTGAAAACAGTGTCTGGGTGGCCACAACTGGCTTTCATCATTTTTCAAAATTTCTAATTACAACTGTGACCAGATTTAATCGGAATTACCATGCTGTGATTGACATTTCAAAATCCCCTTCCCTTGATTAAATGCAGGCCCCAGGGTCACACTGAGCCCCGCTGCGTTTTTTTTCCTGCGATTACGATGTGCTCCCGTCCCGACCTGCGATGTGTCTCAGTGAATTCGGGAAGCCGGCCCACGCTCTCGGCCGCAATTACTCTCTGCTCCCTGGCCGGCCGTTGTTGATGTGGGCACAGGTGCCAACGGCGGGAGCCGGAGTTGTTTGCGCTAGCACTGCCCGGGGGCACTCAGGCCGAGATGTGGCACGGCCCCCTGGTGTCCAGGGGTGATATCTCCCCCCGCGTGGTTCAAAACCAGAGAGTTTTTTTTTTGTGAGAATAATCAGTGTAGTGGGTATGGAAGGGAAGTGGTGACGTTGAAGGCAAAGAAGAGGGAGACCAGTTTAGTGTACCAACGACAGAACCAATAGCATTGCTCATCATCTCCCTTTGCAGAATTTGGGGCGGGGAGGGGGGCTTCTCGAAGAGCAGGTGGGTCTGCCGCAGATCCTTAATGGGTCTGTTGCCCAGCTTGAGAGAGTTGAAGATTGCCATCCCTGGCATGCTTGGTCAAGCTGACATTTTCTAACCTATTCAGGTGTTATTCAAACCCGTGGAAGTGATATCCGCTCGGAAAGATCACAGAGGACCGGTAAATTAGTTTGTGCACATTCACAAGGACCAAGGCAGCAGGTGCTTTTTAACATGCTCCTTGTTTCACCCGACAGCTCTCCCGTTCATTTCATTTTTTCAGGGATCTTTATTCAGCAGAGACTCTGCACAGAGACTCGTGTTGCCCTAATTGGTGAAACTGAAGAAGATGCGTGCGACTGAGGTTCTGAGAGGTTGCGTCAGGGCCCACTGGCAATCTTACAGCGATTGCATTACCATAGCAACGCTGTCAGCCAAGGTTCTCCCTCCAGCCAGTCCTATATTACCCCATGGGGTTGGGATGCAAAATAATGCTAATAATAATGATGCTCCGGGACAGTGGAGTGACACTCCACGTTTGTTCATTTGATGTCGTAGCCCTTTCTCAGATGTCTGGCGTGCAGGGAGGAGGTGGTGGTGGTGGTGGTGGTGTTGGGGATGGACTTCCGATTCCGCACGCGTAATAACGGTAGGGAGACAACTTAATTACAATCGAACATTCGGGTGCGATAAACCGGGAACCGCAATTCATCATCTCCCCAATAAATAAAAAAGGGTTGGGTACGCGGCGCGTACACCACAGCCCTTCAGGACTACAGGGAAAGCTTCAGTGAACCTTCCAAGCCATTTAGCTGTTCTGGGAAATCGCCTGGGCCCGCTATGATCCTGCAGAACGGAATCAAGCGAGGTGAGTTCACATTAACCTATGAGCATAAATGTTTTATTCCCTGGGCCAAAACACATAAGCGACACTTCTCCGTTTCATAACAAACTAGAAAACTTGGCGTTCTTGAAGGAAATGTTTATTCTCTTAAGAAACCGTCGGAGCAAGCGAACCGATGAAAACGCTCGGAGTGCCGTAGAACGCAGCGCGGTCCTACGGAAAGGAAAGGACACAGCGGCGTATGCCTCAAACAGGGTCGCTTTAGGCGCAGTGAGAAGACGAACTTCCTAGGAACCCACATGCAGACTGAATAGACACAGCCCCTCAGACCCCCAAAAGGACGGGGCACAGGGTGTGGGGGAGAAGATCCATGCGTGTCGCGGACAGCTGGTTACAAGGCAAATAGCAGTCAGCTCAGGAGCTCAGAAGCCTGCATATGTCTTTGTTTTTCTTACAATCTCAGGATGGACAACAACCGACGAGAAACACTGAATAAAAAAAATAAACCTGCTCCTCTGATAAACTATTGACTGGCTGCTGTTTGGGTAAGCAGCTTATTTTAAGCTTTCCTTGAGGCTGTATCGGAACCACGGCTTACTGACATGAAATATTACATTTTTGCCAAAAACTTCAGCATATGTGTTTGAAGGACAACCACCCGGGCTGGGCTGGTCGCTTCACAGGAACATAGCTAAAAGCAGCTCCAGCAATCCATCTAAAGGTAGGAACTGCCGCTGGATAATTCCCTCCATGAGTAATGGCTCATAGGGAGAGAGCCGTTTCCCCCCGCCCCCGTGCCCCGTGGTTTAAACCAGAGAGGTTTTAAATTAGTATAATGAGTATGACATGGTGAGCGCCACATGAAAATGAAGTGGTGATGTTGAAGGCAAAGGAGAGGAAGGATTCAGGAAGACCAGTACAGTGAAAACCAGTCAAACCATTACCAGGCAAACAACAGCATCTCTGTCCATGCCCTCTACTTCTATTTACATAACGCTGTTATACACCTTTTTAAGACCTTTTAAAGGTTTAAACTGCAACCTTTAAAATGAATCTAGTCCCACGCCCCAAAACGCCCTTCTTTTTCTAAACTTAAGCCGATTGTCTTTGGCCATGAATAAACTAGGCTTTACCAATGCGAGTTCAGAAGTCATATTTCTCCAAATGCTCCGTTTCAGTTAAGGTCTGGAACATGTTTCCAATCTTGCTCCTTATATAGGCTGTCAGGTTAAGCTACAGCTGTAGTTAATAACTGAAAAAGAAAAAGGGCTACCACCTATTGAAATCAATTTTTGACTCGATTAGTTGAACTCAGCTTTTCCACTTTCACTGGAGATAAACTGCAGACATTGGAAAGGAACTTTTTCATCTCACTTTCTCATCAGAAGTAGGTAGGACAAGGAAGCTTTCTACTGACTGAAACTAATTTCAACAAAATCAATAAAAAGCCCTGTTGTCAGAATTTAAAATCTTCCTTCAGGAATAATAAGCTGTTGCTTGAAGGCCAAATGGGGCGTTTCAGCTTGGATATGCGTTTCGGGGCGGTCTAGCTTGTTTGCTGCTCCTTAAAGGTGAGGGATATGCGTTTCGGGGCGGTCTAGCTTGTTTGCGCTCCTTAAAGGTGAGGGATATGCGTTTCGGGGCGATCTAGCTTGTTTGCGGCTGCTGTTGTTGCTTCGGAGTCTCTACTTCATCGCCCTTTTAAATGATCGCCCCCACGTTTCTGATTGGTTAACTTTAGGGGGGAAATGCGTTTCATTGGTTATGTGGCTAATCAATACAAGAAGATGGGTTTCCACGGGTTTATTGACCGTTTTAGATTATTCTGTAGCATCACCTGTTCTGCTTCTCCCTCTGATTGTTGAGCAAGTTGTGTGTTGACTAGACATAACAGTTCTACAGTGCTGAGCTAATGACACTTAGATTTGGATTTGATTTAAAATGGATTGTCGTTCAGCAGTGCTGCATTTATTAGTAGTGAGTTATTTGAGGCTTACCTTGTACACAATCGTATTTAACAATGAACTGTTGGCCTCTCAGGATTCCGGAGCTGGTTCTTTTTAAATGGAGGATCGGAATGTCTGAAAAAGTTGCGAAGTGCGTGCCCGTGGGTGTCTGAAGAGACAGCTTTTCAGACACCATGACTCTGAGCTTGCTCTTTCTGCGCGTCACCTCCAATAACGAGTCACTTCAAGCAACAATGACGCTCATTAACCACCATCCTTTCACAATCGCTCGCTCAGGGCTGTTTTTTTATGCAGTTTTGTCAATCCCCGTCTGTGCGGTCACGAGAGCTGGTGACCCTATGGTCTTCATGCTTCACTACAGCACACTAACCTGTGCTCGTTCTTTGTCATTGGCATTAATATGGCAGCCCAACACATCATAATGAAAAATGGCCTTTCCGTTGCCGTCTTATAGAGTAAGAATGTTTCTCACCCAACCTATGCACCTTTCAGTGGTTCTTCACTGCTGTGCCGCACTATTGGAAATCGAAAAGAGTTGCCGTCAAAGCCTGCCTAATTGCTTTGGGAATTCTGTGGCAACATACCAAAGAAATAACATCAAGTCAGGGTTCAGAAACTTACATAAATATTTTTAAATGAACTAATGGTGATTGTTCTCTGATCTCCGGTGACTTGTTAAATGTTGATGAAACGGAATGCGAAGGCTGGATCTTTCTTCGAGCAGAACAGAAGTGATGTGTGATATTTCTCAGTTTGCCGCCACACACATGGTAATGAAGAGAGCAACCGCGTTGTCAGAGCAGTGGAACCCAGACAAGCACACGTGTGTGTAGTTGTATCTACCGGAAACACAATAGAAGCAAAAACAACAACATCTTGTTCTTCCCTACAGTAATCGTGTGTGTAGCTAAGAGGAAAATGACTACAATCTGAGAAGTTTCTCTGTAAATGATCTAGGAACTATTTTATTCTCGACACAAAAAATCTTAAGATGAAAAAGGTTGCCTCAAATTGTAAAGGCCTGTTCTGATTAAAGCAAAACAATGTGACCGAGAATTCACTGCAGATGATTTTTTTTCTGAACCTGTTGTCGATATTATAAGCTCATTCATGTTGGATCTCGTCTCTTTTCTGTGTCACAGAGCACACTACTAGGTTCAAAGCCACTCAACCTTCTTCAGGCACTCACTTGACACTGGGGAATCCTAGAAAATAGTTTTTTCCTTTTTTGCAAATCACCAAATTGCGAGAATTCATTGAGAAGAAGAAAGTAAATTAAATGAACCTCAAAGTGCAAGAAAGAGATTCTCCAAAATGGAATTTTTTTTTTAGGAATGTTTGAGAACCCCAGAAACAGAGAAGCTCACTTGCCCCCTCTGCTGGTAAAAAAAAAAAAAAAAAACTTTCTCTCATGGGATTACGAATTTAAAAGCAAGCGCATTTAAGCAGTTATATTATTATTATTAAGTGGTAATAGAATGTGATCTGACTTTAAACTGATTGCTAAAAATACAAACACACTAACAGTTCCACAAATATTTGGATACATACCAGAGACATAGCCATGGAGTCAACATTGGGGGGAACCAACTCCAAATAGCCAAATAGTACATTTTAATTTTATTTATATTTTTTATATGAATATATTGGGGGGGGGCATTTTGAGCATATTTTAATATTGGGGGGGGCATATCCCCAATATATATCATAATTACGACACACATTTCTGTTTCATGAAGATAACTTGTCTGTTGCAGAAGATAAAAGCTCGGATTTATCCTTGCTCTAAAAACTCACTACAGGTGAAAAACGTCACAATGAACAGAGGAAAAGAAACAGCTTTTTGCCATTTTTGTTTTGTTTGCATTTGTTTTATGATTGAGTTTCCAAAAGAAAATGTATCATTCTGTCGCTTTCAATGCAAGGCAGCTCCAGAGAAAATTAATCGGCCTGTTCATCAAATGTTTGCTCCTATTAATTTTGTATATTGATATCACTGTCGCTTATTTAGAGAGATAAAGGGCTGGGGGGGGGGGGGGGCTTTGGGCCAAAACCAATAAGATAATATATAAACTTAAAAATGTAAATTTGTTAAAAAAAAATTCTTAAAAGAAAACTACAAAAATCCCTACAACAATATCAATAAAGTATTGA
>JAOYSI010002069.1:0-16420 GCA_025775065.1 Hiodon alosoides
TTTCTGCTTCCCTCACCCGCACAGTCGTCGGTAACCTGGGGAGGAGCGGGAATCTGGGGGGTGTGCTACTGCACAGAGGGGGATAAAAATGCCCCGCGTCACACAGAAGGGGTAACTGTCGTACCAACTCCGCTGATCAATGCATGACTGCGTGTTATGTCTCCGAATCCCAGGCGTTGGTTCCCAGGTGTGGTTCTGCTTTGGTTTTTACTGCTTTTGGGATCATCGTGTAAAACTGTATCTCACTTCAGCATGGAATGATGTGTTGTCTAGTAGTGGTCATTTATTTTATCGCCCTTAACCCATGCTTTATAACTCGTCAATTTCAGTGACTGATGTTGTTTCTAATGTTACCAGTAAAGCTTAACTGTTTGTTGTGAAAAACTATTTTAGCTGTTTTTGTTCTCTCTTTTCTCTCTTTCTTTGGGCACCCAGCAGGGGGCCAGCAGAGTAAGAAGTAGAGATCAATAAAGAATTAAATAATTTTTAAAATAATAAAAAAAATGTGATCATTTTTTTAATTAAAGTAGAACTAGAGTAATCCAGAGACACCGTCAGCAATGCTCAATATCAAACACTGGATGGGGTGTGCCCTGGTGCAGGCTCTGGTGTGTGTTTGTGGCTAGTTTTACCAGCTCTGTGGTGACTGGAGGAGCACTTTGGTGACTGGAGGAGCTCTGTGGTGACTGGAGGAGCACTTTGGTGACTGGAGGAGCTCTGTGGTGATTGGTGGAACTCTGTGGAGACTGGTGGAGCTCTGTGGTGATTGGTGGAGCAATACCGCTGTCAGCAGGCAGGCATATGAGCACGACTGTGCGATTCTTGGATCGTCTAAAGGTCTCGTGAAGTGAACCCAGCGGAATGGCGAAGAAGAAGGTCCCCTTATCTGCATGAGGTGAGAGGTTGCCTCTTAGCCGATTTTACCTAATTATTTATTTCCCAGAGTGCATCTCTGCTCCTCGCTTGCCTCCTTGTTCCATAGGGTTTAGCAATTCAAACAAGATTATGCAGTTGAACAGTGAGGCACTTGTAGGGTCTTGATGAGAGGTGGCAACAAAGGACCCAATCCCCTGATTAAGCCACCCAATCACAGCTGAAAGATTTTATATAACAATGCTCTGAGAGCTCATTTAAATACGTTTGGTCCCCATCTGTGTGACAGCTGGGTTTCTTGCTCAGGTGTGAAGGTGTGAAAGTGAGTTATAAATAGAGAACTGTGATTCTGAGGGCCCTTATCTCAGCATATAATGCACAGAATAACACACTGCCTAATGCAGGTCTGTAGTCCCACTGGGGGCTCCGTGTGGGGGCTCCATGTGGGGGCTGGGGGCTGGGGTATGGGGGTCACCAAGCAGAAATACAATCCGGAGGAGAGAGGGAGAATGCAGCTTCCACGGTTTTGTTTTATTTTGTTACTTTGGTTTGTGTAAACGGCGAGCTTGGATCCCAAACCCATTCTAAAACCTTCCGGGTTGTGTTTCTTAGAGCATGAAACCAACCTCCCGAAGGGAGCAGAGTCCACCGTATAAAATAAACGTGTAAACTTAAACATGTAACAGGAGTAGAGTCTGGTATAAAATAAACGTGTAAGAGGAGTAGTCTTTGGTATAAAATAAACGTGTAAGAGGAGAAGCCTTTGGTATAAAATTTACGTGTAACAGAAGTAGAGTCTGGTATAAAATAAACGTGTAAAAGTAGTAGAGTCTGGTATAAAATTAACCTGCAAGAGGAGTAATTTATCGGCTGTGAAACAAACGTGTCAAATGTACTATCGATGGACCATTAGCACATATATTAACCATAAAGTTGTTGCAAAGGGCTATGCAGAGATCCTCTCAAATGAATCAGAAAAAGAAATGGAGATGTGTGGAGGAGATGGGTTTATTTTAGCTGCTTTACCCATGTTTGTGAATAAGGAGGGTGGATTATTGAGAGTGGTATTTCACCACTCATTAAAAAGATTGCAAAAATATCTCCCTGACTGTATACATGAATATGGTTTATGCTCATTTTTTTACTCGCTTGTAGATGCACTGGGTCGAGATCCTCATTATCATGCCAGTGTCATCCTGACATAGGGAGGATGCTTGTTCTCCACAACTAATACAGACTTGTGGTTTTTTCCATCAGTATATCACACGTGGACCTGACAGCACCGCTTTAACACTGGGCTGACACACAGGAACATTTAAAATGATATCTTAGTTGAAGAGAAGTAACTCGTTAATGTTATGCTAGATTTCAGGAACAGAGAGGCGACTGTCCCTGTCGTGAATACTTAAACCGTGCCAAGGGTCTGAAGCATTCGTTGACTCAAGGACTGCTGAGATATTGAGATCTGTGTGCTGTGCAAAACACAGAGCCTCTCTATCGGGGATAGCAGACACGTGTGGCAACCAAACTACAGAGACACGGAGATCCTCGAGATCTCAACGTGTGCCTTGTTATGAGGCAGCTCTATTTCAATACGAAGGACACTGAAGCAGAGGGTAAAACAAGTACAATTACACTGCCAAGGCAATCTTTTTATAGCAAGAACAACCAGGGTAAAGGCTTACGTGTTTTACAATACCCACCAATACGCAAACTGCTTAACCTATTACCCTCCCACTGAATAGCTTCTGGTCAAAACATCGCCCTAATCCCAGAGAAATCGTTTTAGATTTAAAGCTTCCTAGAAATTAAATGAGCCGTAATTCGGTGGAAGCACGATGAGGTCTGGTTGGCTGTGTGACCAAGCAAAATTCTTGTTTGTTAGGTCGGTAATCTGCCGTTTCGGGGAAATGGAAGGTTTTTTACTGTTTTTGTGTCCCAGGAACTCACAAGCAATTTGTTTATGATTCACAAACCATGTGCCGTGTGTAGAAAATGCACTAAACGCCGTTGACAGACATAGAGGAGCAAAGTGCGCCTCGTTGATTCATCTTGTGACATTCCACGTGCAATTCACTCTAGCAGTTCACACATGGACACTGTTAGTGAGATTCCACAAGCAATTCACACAAGCAAATTACACAAGCAAATCACACACTGTTAGTGACATTCCACGAGCAAATTACACAAGCAATTCACACATAGACACTGTTAGTGACATTCCACGAGCAATTCACACAAGCAATTCAATGCTAACACTGTCCATGCAGAGTAGGCGGGCTGCACACTGCGTGTGATTACAAGGATCGGCAAAAACATATTTTTTTATATAGGAAATCGAACAGCACTCCAGGAAGTTTGTGCGATGGCCTGATTTGCTGATTTGCCTGTTCATTTTCATTGGACCCTTTGCATTTTTTTGAGTGGTGGATGTGGTAGTCTCCTTTTCACATATCTTTTACCAGACAACAGGAGGCCCAGTCTGCCTTTCTTCCCTATGAGCACACACTGATGACACCTCTGCCATATTAATTTTCACTGAATAAGTGACGATCTAGTTTAAGCCAACGAACTTCCATTTGTTCAGCTCTGTGTCTGCCTTGATTCATCCTTGAGGCATTCTTTCACATAATCATAACCGTTAGACACGCAAGGCCACTGGCCAAAAATCTAGCCCGCCACTCCAATGTGCAGGGCATTATCCAGCGACTTGTGGAGAAATGTATGTATTCTGAGGTTCGACAGCAGCATGATACTTCACTGACAAAGTAACTCCCGTTGAGAAGAGATAGGGGAAGGTACCACGAAGCTCATCAACTTGGCCGTAATGCACGCACTCCAACTCGGCAGGCTGTGGAAAAGTTTTAGAAAGTTTAGAAGCTGGTAGATATTATACGTTGAGTGTAATTGACCGGCTCAGACCGGGAAGAAAATAAAATGAATTGTAGCTCTGAAAACTGCTGCCACATCCCCGATGTCCCCCTCAGCAGAAGAAGCCCCAGTGTCTTTCACCTGACTGGGGCTCCAATTACGGAAGCCCGTGAGGGACAACCAAACCGTTTCTAGCCTCCAACTAACTGACATAAATCCCAGCGTTCATTCCTCGGTCCGCGACAAGCCCATTGTGTATTATCATTACCAAGGAGATGATTTAACAATGGATTTAACAAGTGTAATGTTTGGTTCTGTGCAATTATTTCTGAACGCGAAGGCATGCTCGATCATGAACAGCCGTGTGGAAGAATTAAAATAAATAAAAAACACGTTATTGAAATTCAGAGTGGCATCGCACTCACCCCTCTGGCTGTTTTGAAACCTTACAGACTGCACATTCTGCTCCATCAATGTGCTCTGTGTAAAGCATGTATAAACTTGGTGGAGAAAGCAGTAATGTCGTTCTGAAGGCATGCCAGCAAGTTCAGATCTACAGATTGTGTCACAGAGCCCAAAACGTGCCGTATAACATATGGGGCCTCCACATAGCCTACTGGATCCCATCAGGTATAAAACGCAGATCTATTCCAGGCTCTCCTTTTGAATGTGTGCATCAGTAGCATGTGTTTAAAATCCAGTACTTCCAATTGACACACCTCACAAACTATGACACAAATCCATTTTGAAAGCATGTTTGACGGGTTCTTCAGTCAAAAAGTCCATGTCTTTCGTCTTCAAAAAAAGGCCAGCGTTGAGGAGGAACTGTTTCAAAGGCAACGTCTGCTCAAGGGGCACAAGTGAATGGAAGGTCTTGCGTGGAAATTACGATGCACAGTCTTTAGTTAGTGAATTGGGAGAGCACAAAAAGACATAGCAGAGGTTTTGAGCACCTGTTTTTCTGAGGAGGGTTAAAGGTGAACTTCGAACTGCAGTGCACCAGAGAAGCATTTATTCACCCAAAAAGGAAAAAAGCCAGACAAAAGCCTGCCTGAGCTATAAAACCAGGTTGTCATGCAGGGGGGTAAGATGGTTGATACAGCAGCTTGCCCTGATGAATGAACACGTCTACAGACAGACTTGGGAGGTCTTCGGTGGAATGGCCTTTTTTTCTTTTTTTTTTTACAGAATCTGTTTGACTAATGCCCTGTGCACCAGTAAGTCAATAATTTGTCACAAGATGATCTGTAGACCATAAACAAAAGTTTTCCATGGACCTCCATATCTATGCCATACAGTTTTGCAGAGTGTGGCGTGGACTGTTTCCATCTCTAAACACTATGAACCTGGGAACTAGAAGATTAGCAAAATGTTGTAATATACGTTTATAAGTATATGTACAAGGGTTAGCGTTAATTCTTCTGTGTATAGTACTAGGGTTAGAGGTAACCACGTAGAGTTCTAGGGTTAGGGTTAGTACTCTGTGTAGGGTACTAGGGTTAGGGTTAGTACTCTTTGTAGGGTACTAGGTTTAGGGTCAGGACTAGCGAGACATTCTTCAAAAGTTCTCAGTTTCCTCACAGCAGCATAGATTAAATATCTGAAATGGTGAACCGGTGAAATGGTAAAATGGTGTGCAGTTAGAAAAGCTCTGAATACAAAATACATGTTATCGTAATTGCTAATAGTGACTGATATATTGTAAAATGGTGTACAGTCATGCTGGAAAAGAAAAGGGCCTTCCCCAAACTGTTTCCAAAAAGTTGGAAGCATAGAATTTTCCAAAATGTCTTGGTAAGCTGAGCTGGGCCTAGGCCAACCCCAGAAAAACAACCCCATAGCATTATCCCTCCTCCACCAAACTTTACAGTTGGCACAATACAGTGGGATTTTGTGGCCATTACAAATCTGTGTCTCCCAGCACTACCAGGCTCGCAGTGGCTCTGGTGATGGGCTCAAACCTGCAGAGTGCAAAATGAGGCTCATTGCCTGTTGGATCTGAGGAGGCCGTGTTTACTCTAGCGCCTCCCCATGTGTGGTTAGTGGCAATGAGCTTGGATGCAAATGACGATGCCCAATTAACACATCTGGCGCTATCTGTTGTCTGATATGCAAAGGTGGCAGCCCATTCAGCCCATTCTGACGAATGTCTCAATACCAAAGGGGAAAAGCATAAATCCTGCATGGGTGTGGTCCGTTTCTGCAGGTGTTTCATATGTCCAAATGAGCCAGCGACTGATTGCATTTGTAGTTTATGTAATGCTTTTTAATAAACATAACGTAATTAATTAATTATTCTGGTTTCTGATCTACCACCCCAGATCTGAGACTTAGTCTCTGGAGGAAATTATCACCGAAGGCCGTTGCCTTGCTAATAAGCTTTCCTCGCTCTGCTCCTGTGTTCTCAACGGCTGCTCGGATCGCCTACTCCGTTACTAAAAGTCTAATCGCTAGGCTTCACAGCCTGTTCCTTGATAGCGATGATTTAAAAACTTGATAGATGTTGTTTTAAAAACGACTACTTCATTGATAGCACATGAAATGCATGGCAGAGGTAGGCAGACAGTGGGCTTTCTGTATTCGCATCGTGTGGCGCCTTGAAAAACTGTTCTGTCTTTTTGCCTCAAAGTAAATGTTTATTCAAAATCATTGTCCAAAGACAGGTATTAATGTGCATGAAATGACTGATGACTTGGGGTGCTATTATCTCCCGGCAACCATTCAGCCTGCAGGCTCCGTCACCAAGAAATTATTACCCTATAGAGTGTGAGTCCCCTTAATTACTGTAAGAAAGAGTGATGAATAATGGGAACTGGAGAGGGGGAGTCAAAGGTCAAAGCAGAAAAATGTAAGCACCAAGGAAAGGCATGATAAAATAAGAGTATTTCAGTAAATACAGATACGATGACATCACACAACATCCTGGCACAAACTGGGTGCATGTGACAGATAACACAGCAACACAGATTTGCACGCATGTGTCAGAGGTGCCATAAATAAGGCCCACAGTTCTAAAACAGCCCGCCGTCTGTGTTTACAGAACTTGAATTCCAATGAATGGCTCCGGTACGCAGTCTTCTGGGGGTGGAGAGCAGAACACCTGAATGTTATACACAACGTGACATTGTATCTATCCTTGGAGGTCAGACAAGCTTCTGGAGATATCGGCTGGACAGCATTTAGGCATTCAGAATAAACGACTCCTCGCCAAAATGGCACATTTGTAAGTAAGAATGCTTTTAACCCTTGGAAATATGTTGCCTTGCTGGCCGATATGTGCTCCTATCAATTACCTTTTCTCTCTGTGGTTAATAAAGTTATGGAATTACTGAGTCCATGTCCGAGGCCATTGGTTGTTCTGGTAGCCCTGGTAGATGTCTGCCAGTTCAATATAATGGGTTTTTGTCAAATAAAGTTAATAATAAAAAAAGTTATTTGCTTTCTAAGAAGGTTTAATAATCGCATTACAGAGCGGTTCACAATGTGATTATTATAAACATGCATCACCATGCGTGGGTTGACTATGAGTTTCGACATGACAATGAAATTTAAATTCTTTGTTCATAATAAATTAGACTGAAAAAGCACCATAGCAACCAGCATATATACCATCCGTTACCCTCCATTAAATAATCTGTCCCCTCCATTACCTTCGGTAAATCATTGTTCCATCCATTACCATCAGTAAATCATTGTTCCATCCATTACCATCAGTAAATCATTGTTCCCTCCATTACCTTCAGTAAATAATCTGTACCCTCCATTACCTTTGGTAAATAATCTGTACCCTCCATTACCCTCCATTAAAAAATCTGTACCCTCCATTAACCTACATTAAATAATCTGTACCCTCCATTTCCTTCAGTAAATAATCTGTACCTCCATTACCTTCAGTAAAGCATCTTTACCCTCCATTACCTTCAGTAAATCATTGTACCCTCCATTACCTTCAGTAAATAATCTGGTGCGATTTAAACATCAAGGCATTCTGATATGATTTAGTGCAGTTAAATTACACGGTGAACCATCGTATGGCATGAGAAAAGGTAGTCCTACAAGATGGCTAAAGCACATAAAGGGTAGGGGTCCGGCTAACCCAGGGGAATTCTGTTAGACAATCATTCATGTAATGTCAGCCACCAATATTTAATACACCACCAATATTCCTTAAGAAATACAATGTAAAAAGAGGCAATGGTTTTAGAGGGATTTGTGGGAAACGTTGGTCAGGACAGTCTAGGTGTTGATTACAATGGGAGCCACCCTTTTTTCCTGAACGCTCACTTGCGTTACACTTGCTTCTGAGAATGGATGTTGGTCAAAGAGGGTGAAGCCTCCATGGGCAGAATGGGAACTCATTGGACCTTAGGCATCTGTCAGAGGACATGCTGTGCGAGCTAAAACAGGGCCTCACAATTGTCAACTGAAAGGTTGGGAAGGCCAGAGTCGATTTCTGAGTCTTCTTTTAGTGCCTAGGAGACTAAATAAAAACTTATTTTTTTTGTATTACAATAATCGCCAAGAAAGCTTAAGATCTAAGATATTGTCTAGACTTTCTAAATCTAAACAGCAAATTTCACTCATTCCGGACAATCTGAGTTTATAAACTGAGGAATCTGGGAACATAAAAATCCCTCACTTCCTTGGAACTCAATGAAAGGCCACTGGAATGCATTAATGTCTACAGAGAGAGAAATGTTATACGCTTTTGGATCCCCTTATAGCCATTTTTTCTGTCCTCCCTTTGGCCTGAAAGGAGCTCCAATAGACCCGCGGGGCAGGAAGACATCCCCCCGGAGGGAGGCAGAGGACTTATCTTCTGAATTTCAACTGGAAGAATAACCTGAGGCCAATGAAAAAGTGGGGAATTGGATCACAAATACAGGGTTGATAATCCACTCCACAAAAGTGTGCCGTGGCAGAGCAAGACGCAAGCTCGAGGTTAAGAACCAGGTCACACACTGATCACGCCACAAGTCTGGATGGTTTGCAGTCTGCAGAGAGACCCGCAACAAAGAAAGAGGTGAGGTCAATCTTGGGGCTCGTACTAAAGGTTTATACCAGTACCAAATGTTTTAGCCCAAGAAACGCACACTAGGATGAAAAAAAATTAAATAAAGTGGAACAGACAACTAGCTTCCAGAGCCTGAAATATTTTTTGCATCAGTAATCTGTTCCCGTAAATTTGGCCTCTGACTGTAATGGAGCACTTGGACGCCACTGCCTTTTCTCAGTCGTGCCAGCTTTGCCTTTGGGAAAGCACAGTCTGTGGGTTTAATCCAGCTTAATCAAAGTGATTAGCAACGTAAGGGGATTCCGCAGAACCAGGAGCACACCTTTAAGAATAAGTACAGTCCTGGTGATCTCAGATGTTTCAACATTGTGTTATACAGGGTTTAATGTCAAAGATACTAAAACGACATTATAAACAAGTGTTTGCTTTATAAACACTTAAAAATTGTTGACTTGAAATAGTACGACTACTACTAAATTGTTTTTTCATACACAGTGTTTTTTCTTAGTAGACACATCTATCCAATGCAACTTACACAGCTTATAATTTATACATTCATCCACATTCTACATTCATTGTACAGGTGGATATTTACTGAAGCGATTCAGGTTAGTACCTTGCTCAAGATTACAACAGCTGGGATGGGACTTAACCCAGCAACCTACAGGTTTAAGCCGGTCTTCTCAACCAGCTTCCTCTGGTTGTATTCCTGTGGTTGAATTATGTGGATAAAGTTAATAATATTTTGCTATCAATTATAGAGCAACTTCGTAATTTTATGCAGTTTATAAAAAGAGTTAAACAGATGACAGTTTGAGTTTAGCCCCAATCTGATAGATGTGCATATGGGGTGTTCAACAGGAAGTTGCACATTGGGGCATTTAACATGAATAAGAGCAATAACCTTGAATGACTGTGATTGAAGGATTTAGAAGAGAGGGCGAACAAACTGAATGCAAATACACAGCGATTAATTTGTGATTCTTGTGATCCCATTTTCACAGGGAAGCCTATAGTGCATAGAAACATTCTGTTGATTTCATGAGTTGATTTCTTCATCACGTTCCGACATTGCTTTCTCACAATGTGGTAGGATTGCAAAACTTATTTTCTAACATGATAGATTTTTTGGAGTTTTTATATGTTTAGTTGGTTAGACCAATAATTGTTCATTTGAGTAAATGTTTGTTATATGTAAGTGTAAAACGCCAGATATATTCTGAATCGGGGTGTTAGGAAAAAAGGTTGGGCACATAACTTTTAAATTTGGTGCCCCTAGCAGCCATTTAGACCACATGTTAACTAGTTTAAACCACTTTCAACTTGGGATTCATTGTGTCATGACAGAGAGAGTAGTCTGACTAGTCTGAAGCTATAAGTAAAATTAATTACATTGTAAAGATTGTACCTTATATAACTTAACTTCAACCATGGCTTTCAAAACAGACTCATCAACTTTACCATGCTTTTCTATTTCATCTTGAAACTGGAAATGGGAAAGCTCTAGTTAAACAAAGTAAAGCTAATTTACATAGCTGGGCCAGAGTTTTGATTTGGTCCTAGCCACAGTATAATTTAAATGATATTTTTACTTCCTTTAAAGCTATCTTATTATCTGTTTGACCTTAGATTGATAGAAACTTAAAACACAAAAACTGCTTTACACAGCTACTCACTAGAATTTTGACAATTCAGCTACTTCATGTATCGATGTTGTATGCCCATAATATTAGCCTGTGATATCAACAGCTCATCCAGCCGTGATCTATGCTAATTTAAACACAAGACTCGTTTAACGTAGTTCTTGATTTTATTATAAAATGAAGATCAAAGCAAATGAGCTGTTTTTCTCATGCCAAAAGCAGTGTGCCTTTAATCTCCACTTTTAAGCTTCAGAAAGGCAGACAAATGGTGATTAGGCAAACGGGAAGGGGACATTTTAACCACCCGGGGGGGAGAAAGCCGGCCAGTGACCTTGGTAACTGCGTTTCCTGTTTCTGTCGCTAAGGGGGACAAAAAGAAAGAAAGAGAGTCGTCGTCCCCCCGCTGACACAAAAGACAGATTCAGTCAGGTAAGGGATACGCTCAGTGCCTCTCTGCGGTAACCCCGTGGTCACCCCATGGTTACCCCGCTGGGCCTTTCTCATTCTGGTATACATACATCAATTTACACCTGTTAAATACAGTCAATATTAATTGACACAATTTTTTTTTCTTACTAGTGTTATCCCATAAAATTGGATGATTGTCTCCTCAAAGGTTAAAAAAAAAAAAGGTAATCAGTGCACTGAAAATGCCAAGCAAAGATTACATCCAGCAATCAGTGAATAACAGTCATCTAGACCATCATCGACACCATAGGGATTACAGACTGAACACAGCTGTAGTGATACACAATTCTGCACTCTATTGAATGGTTCTGGAACTGTGAGACACCTAACGAGCGTCTCCCCAGGAACCTTTTTCATATGCAAACTTTGACCAAAGATTGTTAGAAAGATTGTTAAAAAAAAAAAAAAAAAGCCTCTATATTATGGGGTCATTACAGAGATCACTGACTTTAGTCTTTAGTCAAAATATTAAAAGTAATTTCAAAAGTCATGGAGACAATTGTATATGTCATTAATTAATGGGAGGCCATGACTATACATTTTCATACAGCTGAAATTCACCAAAAAACGTATTTTTTATGAAATGTCTCATTTAATTCAGTATTTACTTAAACATGAGCAATAAGTGCACTTCGATTTATGTGGCACCCCATTTCCTCAGGAAAACTTTTTAATGAACATAATACACCGGCACTTTTAAGCTTAGAATAACCTAGAATACATTTTCCCTGGATTTTTAGCTCAGTGGGTGAGGTGAGAGGATGCAAAACAGGAATCAGGGAAGCCATGTTCCGCTCTGAATGGCCAGCCTGACACTCAGGGCCAGACCGTGGGTTTCTAATGGCCCTCAGCTGTGAATCAGCCTCAGCATAAAAAGGCTACAGCTTTCTTTGGTCAGGGCCTGTGGGGGAAAGGCTTTGGAGTAGGTTTGCAGCTGGGTTGAGCCAAACGGGTGTTGGAAGACTGAGTGAGTCTTCTTGGATTTTGACCTATATTTTGTCTGAGAATTTTGGATAGCTGCCTTTTTGCAACAGTTTTGACCATGATTTTTGTCTTCCCCCTTATGGACCACCATTTAAGACCACTGCACCGCGCGGCATTGAAGACCATTTTTGTGACCCTGCACGTCCTACACCTGTATAGCCACTTAGTAAGATTGCGAGAGTGCTACTGGCACCCCCTATGTCTTGGGTATGTTTGGCAAGTGATTTAGTTTATGGTGTCGTACAGACAAAGGATTACAGACTACGGAATGTGAAAAGAAACCAGGTTCATTGAAAATCTCCTGAATATCTGAGCGTTTCTTTGTCTTTACACAAAACAACTACGTGCACTCCAGGGAGGTGATCCAAATTCCAAACCGACAAACAAAGATGATGATAATGATGATGATGATAATAGTAAACAATGACTCAAATGGATCAATGTCTCGAAAACAAGAAACCGAGACAGGCAGCGATCACTCAGATATGCCACTCGGTTCTCTATGTCTGACAGGAGTACAATTCCTCAGTGGCACATTGCGTTCCACTGGGGTGGAGCATCCTGGTCTATCCTGGAATCAGTTAGCCAGACTGATGGCTTCATCCTGCCTGTTAGCCTCCCTCTGCTGGGTTTACCTGGACCAAATCGCATTCTGGCCAACCATTGCAGCAGTGGAAAAAGCCAGGAATATGTTTTTTAACAGAGATTTTACAGACAGCTAACGGCCCCATACCTGTCAACATAAAGACATAACAATTTGAGGATTCAATAAGTTGCACCACCCTCAGAACATAACAAACATAATTATGTGCAAACACCTGAATACATGAAAACGATTGTATTTTATCGATACACAATGCACTAAATTCCTTCTCTAGCTCGTTGAATCAACGTCCACCCAACGTCCACCCAACGTCCACCCTCCAGTTGGGATTTTAAACAGAAATTTCTCTATACAGAGACAAAAACTTTATGCCACTTGCCCATTTACAAAATCATGGGCAGGGGTAAAAAGAGACTCCTACTAGTAGTAATCATTCTGACATATGGTTTATGGACTTAAAAGGATCATTCTCTGAGTCTCCTGTGCCTGAGACATTAGCCTTATTACAGGGTCCACAGGCACAGATATACTAGTAATGCATTTACCTACCAGCAGTTTTAAAGGAACACGATGGGAATTGGTCTAATTTGAGGCTGCCAAGGATGCATGTGACATCCATTCAAACACAGTTGATTTATTGATCATAAAAGCTGAAAGGTTCTGCCTGGATTCACTCTGCACCACGTTTCCGCCTGCCTTAACTTCCCCTATAGGGTGCCCTCCAGACAATAATTATGTCAGATTCTTGAGCAACGGAGATGCAAAGAATATGACGCAATTATTGCTTGAACGGTTCCCCATTTGCCCCTGTAGACATTTATGGTGAACTCAATGCCAGCCCTTGACAGGTTTACCTTGGGTCATCTTACATGAGCCTGGCTGCAAAGTAATCGGTGAGCTTTACAACCCAACATATCAATCAATCAATCAAATTAATTTTTATACAGCGCTTTTCACATGTTGCCATGTCACAAAGACGCTTTACATAGAAAAAGATGCAGTATGTCCCAGGCTCATTGATGCACGTGGGTAGCGAAGGCTGGCCCGTGTGGTCTGTTCCAACAGACGAGCTACTGTGGCTCAAATTACTGAAAAAGTTAATGCTGGTTCTGATAGAAAGGTGTCAGAACACACAGTGCATCGCAGTTTGTTGCGTTTGGGGCTGCGTAGCCACAGACCAGTCAGGGTGCCCATGCTGACCCCTGTCCATGGGCGCATCAGAACTGGACCACGGAGCAATGGAAGAAGGTGGCCTGGTCTGATGAATCACGATTTGTGCGTGTGCGTCGCTTACCTGAAGAACACATGGCACCAGGATGCACTATGGGAAGAAGGCAAGCCAGATAATTTCAGCAGGATAATACGCCCTGCCACAAAGCAAAGATGGTTCAGGAATGGTTTGAAGAACACAACAACAAGTTCAAGGTGTTGACTTGGCCTCCAAATTCCCCAGATCTCAATCCAAATCGAGTATCTGTGGGATGTGCTGGACAAACAAGTCCAATTTATGGAGGCCCCACCTCGCAACTTACAGGACTTAAAGGATCTTCTGCTAACGTCTTGGTGCCAGATACCACAGCACACCTTTAGAGGTCTAGTGGAGTCCATGCCTTGACGGGACAAGGCTGTTTCGGCGGCAAAAGAGGGAGCTACACAATATTAGGGAGGTGGTCATAATGTTATGCCTGATTGGTGTATATATATACAGACCTAATATATATATATAGAGAGAAAGCATATATACACCTCTTTAAAAGTAGGTTAATACCGACATGCAGTGGTGGCAATAATAATAAGACCAGTGATCAATGATCTCTCTCTATTATCTCTCTAGTATTAAGGTGTTCTTCCGCCTCACCCGTGACAGAGATGGGGTGTTGTTGTTCAGGAGATGATTAAACACCCCTCCGTCCTCGCCTCTCAGGGGGACTGAGCTGCATTGATATGCGAAGTCATAATAACAGGACGCAGCACAGCAGGAGATTAAGAAGATGGAAAACTTCACCCCGCGCACAAGTCAATGTCTTTTTTAGAGGGGGTGGGGTGTGGTTGCCCAAAGAACAGGCGCCTGCCAGCTTTCACAGTGATTGACAACAGTCACATGCTAGCTTTAACAATACACCTTTTGTTTAGACATACGTACCAAAAAACTTTTAAATGTTTTTTGATGTTGTTGTTTTTGTCGTCAAAAAGCTTGTCAGTTACAAGAGTAAATGTGTCAAGGGTGATGAAATGAAAACATTGTATATTCTTATGAATCGGGAACAAACTCGATGCTGTACTTAAACTCACCTCGTTGGTCTCTGCTCTGTAGTAAAAGCTGCCCTCATGTCTGACTAATGTCAATGTGGACCAACGGCCCGGGATTCTCTGTTATCTGGAAAGAACGCTGAAGTCTGACATCACCAGACAGGCAAGATAGAACTTTCAAATTAATGGCTATATCATGTTTTTGTTTTAACTGGATGCACATGGAATATATTTTTTTAAATGGTAAAAACAACCATTCAGTCATTTTAAAAAATGTGTAGAGGCTTTGTGCGCAACATATACTCAACACTTAATTCATTTTTATTCTTAACAAGGAATGAATACCTGGTTCCAAAACAGAGATGAATCCAGTTGACAGTGTATGTAAAAGCACCTGATTAAGGATTAATAACTGTGGAGGGAATGACAAGACACAGCACAGAGCGGAATGTGAGTGGGTTAGTGTGCGCCCATGTGGGAGACGGAGGCCTGGTTTGTCTAACAGATAGCTTACGGTCTGGCTTTAGCCCATCGACGGGATAACACTCATATTCCTGAGGAGACAGGAGAGTGTCCAGAATGTTGGTTTTTTTTTCTGCGTTTCTGTTTATAATCTGTAAAGAAACACACAACCCTTCTCCGCCACTTTTCAAGTTGACGTAGCTACTGAGGCGACTGCCACCCGTACTTAAAAGCCTAATATATGTACGAGTCATGCTGTTGTAGTACTGAAGTAGGAGTTTGACTGAACCCAGTACTCGTTAGATACATTTATAGCAATCAAATTCAATTCAATCACTGTTGTATGGTTCAAACAAATATGTGCCCTTTGTAAACACTCAAGACATTGTAAAAAATAAACTGGTGACTGATAAGAAACAGATTTGCCTACTACCCCTATTCATCTATTTATTGGTAGATAGATATAGTAAATCAACATAGGTTTCATGGAGGTCTCTATAGGCAATAAGAGAGAGACTACATAGCCCTACCCAGATGGGTGCTAGAGAGAAATCTGCTGTATGACGTGCCATGGTTTCACTCCATGGCCAGGCGACTCGGGTCCTGTTTTGTGTCCTTGTCTCCCCAGGCTGCCAGCACTCTCTCCCTGCTCTGCGAAGCTTCCACTTTGGGGAGAGGTGATCAACATGCTTGGGCAGTTAATCAAGGGAGACAGGCACTCACACTGCGGAGTCAGATTTTTCTCTTTGTGTCTGATGGCTTCTGTAAATGCCATTCAGTCTATCCCAGTACAGACCTGACCACAGTCCACCCGGTGTTCTCAACTGGACAAGCTGAGAATCCAAAGAGAAATATCTGATAGGCATTCAACGCACGTCATCATTGACATTTTGGGATTCACGAAGATACAGTCAACACATCAGTTGGTTAAAACCTCACAACGCATTAATACTGGAAAGACAATGGGGCAATGGGGTCTGATGGATCAATGAGGTCTGATGGATCAATGGGGTCTGATGGATCAATGGGGTCTGATGGATCAATGGGGCAATGGGGTCTGATGGATCAATGGGGTCTGATGGATCAATGGGGTCTGATGGATCAATGGGGCAATGAGGTCTGATGGATCAATGGGGTCTGATGGATCAATGGTGTTTGATGGATCAATGGTGTTTGATGGATCAATGGTGTTTGATGGATCAATGGGGCAATGAGGTCTGATGGATCAATGGGGCAATGGGGTCTGATGGA
>JAOYSI010002070.1:0-16416 GCA_025775065.1 Hiodon alosoides
AGAGAGATAGAGATAGAGAGAGAGAGAGAGATAGATATTTAGAGAGATTGAGAGAGAGAGAGAGAGAGAGAGAGAGAGAGAGAGAGAGAGAGAGAGAGAGAGAGAAGAAATAAAAGGAAGACTATTCATTTCTGAGCCTGAGGAAAAGTACAAAGAGAAGAAAGGAGAACAGCTTGGAAAAAAACTTGTCTAACAGAGTGTCATGCCAAATTTTTGGCACCATTCAAGGCCTTTGGATTAGACCACCAGGCTGGATTACTGGATGGCTTGTGTTTACTGAGAGGTCAGCTTTAAAAAAATTATTAAGAGCTGCTGACGGGTGAAATAAATCGCCACAAACAGACCTAAACCAGTTGGGACCATTCGTTTTTTCAGTGTGATTTTTCTCCCGGTGTGGACGGAAAGTTATCACACGGAGTACTGTTTTATAGAAACGCTAGGTTGTGTCTGCTAGCCAATGACACTGGTAAATGTGATCACCGACCTGCACACTGCTCTTCTCTGCACTTGTCTTTGTATTTTGTCGACGGTGAGAAGTAAAAGTCTGGGCTGTCAGTTTTCAGCTCTTCCTTCCGCATGCTTTTTAATGAACTGCAATGAAAAAGAAAAAAAATCCGTAAGTGTACGCAGATCTGACAAGTACTAGACTTCTGAGGAGATGCTTACGCGCACACAGGAGGACATGGATGTAGACAAACTCAGAGTTGGAGAGTTGCCAATGAGCCACTCTTTTGGCCTTTACTGCAGTGAGGTGACTCACCTGGGGCCAATGGGTGCAGGATTTGTGCTGGGGTACAGGAACACCTGGTCTGATGCCCTCTGCTGGCTCGCTTCTAAAATACACGTTGAAACAAGACTTGTGAGCACAGGTAACCATTCAAAAAAATGCCTTTCTTTTTTTTTTTTTGAATCATTAACAAAAAGACGATTTACATACAACGCTTACCCCTGCAAGCATTAAGCTGTCCAGTCAGTACATTCCGGATCTCATTCACCCACGCGGTTTTGATCTCAGCTGTTGGGGCCTGAGCAAGATCCGAGAAGGTAATTAATTCTGTAATACTTTACATTATGATTTGCCTAGCAGCCTACTGCTCTTTTGCCAGTGCAGATGATGAAGATGACACACTCGTGGTACCGAGTTCACCTACCTGCACAATGTGGACTTCCTCTCTGGAACTGCACCAGATCTCAAACTTCTTGGTGTCTCCCTTTGCATTTTCAGTAATACCCACAGTGTTCATCTGTTAGAGAGGAGAAATGGAACCACTATGACCAAAAAATAAAATGAGAGTAAAAGCAATTAAATGATCCTTACATGCCGCTGACCAGATTAACGTCCTCGTCGCCGTTCTGTGACACAAACACACACACCCAATTTCAGTCCTCCAGGGCCAGTCACATGACATAGCCCAGGCATGGACGCTTGGGCCTGCTCTGGCCTGGTGCACTCACATCAAGGGCGTGCTTGAAGCTGTAGGAGGGGGCCTTCTCGTAGCCCTCCCCGTTCTCCTCCCTCCGCTTGCAGAAGAGCAGGGCCTTCTGGTGCAGGAAGAGGTGCCGCTGCATGGGCTTAAACCGCGCCAGGTCCTTCACCTTGGCATGACCTTTCTTGTGCTCCGTCCACATGTTGAATGATCCCTGCATCAGCAGCCGGCCCAGGTCGCTCAGGTTACCCTGTGAAGTTACCCGAGTGAAGCGCGGAAGAACACCCACGGAGCAGTGGTAACGCACTAAGTGTTTATGCCTGAGTATAAAAAAATACTTTTCCCATTTGGTCTTGCACACCCCACCGACTGCCCATCTCCCAGCCACTCACCTCATATCCAGAGATGGCGATGAGATGCATGGAGTCGTTCACGGCTTTCAGGATCCCAAGTATCGACGAGAGGGCTTCCTGCAGGTCCCCCACCCACTCACAGCCCTTACTGTACTTCAACAACTCCTAGGACAGGACACAGACACAGTGCTCAGATCTTATAATCTACAGCATGTGAAAAGTTTTCAAAAACATGTAAAACATAACTCTGTATGTTGAATGTTGCCCGTCTCCAGCACCCGCCTAGAAATGTAAAGTGCCATGGTGACTGGATATCCTCTATAACCGGATACTAAGCCATAACAATGTAATATAAGTAAACAAACAGTGTATGGAATATAAACAGTTTTTCAACATGAACATTGCCTTGATCATTGGACTTTACTTTCAGTAAAAGCTGGTATTTCGTTATTCGCTGCACAGGTTTCAGGAGGTACGAGTCCAGTCCCAGTTTATGTTCCAGCTTTTTCTGGCACTCCTGTTTCCACAAAATGGAAAGATAAGTGCTTGGAAGACGAGGTTGTCTGGAAACAAACAAAGGTTCGAGAGGTACATACCTGGAAGAAGGCACAGTCAGAGCACTGCCTCCACAGGCTCTCTGAGCGAGGTTTATTCTGACAGTACTTCTCATAAATCTGCAGGTCTGTCATCTGGAGAAAAAGATGTTCGGGGAGTCTATTATGCTATTGCCCATATAAATATGAGCCATCACATTGATGCCTTCTCAAATAAATAAAACTTGCTCGTTGGCGTCTAGCATTAGATCAATGCAGAACTAAAAATGATAAATAATAAAAGTCCAGAAGTGTAAAGATCTAGGAATACGTCCTGCTGACTCACTCTCTCCAGAAAACAGCGGCCCATCAACTCTGGAAACTCTGATTTAGCTTCCAGATCTTTGAGGAAAGTCCTGGAGAAAATTGAGACATTGAACTTAAGGTATGAAGATGTATGGTGAATACCAGTGTATGGAGATGGACTAAAGGGGCTATCCTCAGCATGTTTCCGTTATTACATAGTGTAATCACTGGGAATGAAAATTCTGACAAGATGTTATTCTAAGAATGGATACCGGTACGACCCCCTTGTTACAAGGAACCATCTTTAATGAGAAGCTATAGTCAGTCAAATCAGTTAAAAAAGGAAATATGTAATTGGAGAAATGGCTTCGCTGTAAATTTTTATGACTGAGAAATTAATCTTCAGAATACAGATGCGTATATCTGTATTTACTAACATTACAATCTGTCGTGAAAGTATAATGGTCTATCTGAAGTTTGAATGCCCATACTGCTTAAACCAGGTACTCTCACCCTAGGCAGAGATTCTAAAAGTTGTCTCCACTCTAACAGCAACATCAGTGGAGATCAGGAGATCCTCACCCTTTGTGAAACTGGTAGATTTCAGGCATGTTCCCAAAGAGGACATCCTTCTTGTTCTGCAGAGCACTGGGGATGAGATGCATCATTGCAGGGTTGTCCATCTCTGCAGCATAGCCCTGTACGAGGCACACACGGGGGGACAGAGAATTCAACCACTGACAGAGAATTCAACCACTGACAGAGATTCCATTGTTGATCTGTTTACTAAAACAAGAGCTCATCTAATGCTGCACACTTTCACACAGCTAGAAGCAATTCATACATCTTAACGGCTAAATCCTCAGGGATTTGATCTTGGAACCTACCGGTTTCATCGAGGTGTACTGACCTGAAGCACACAGAGCAACTCCTCCACATAGACCCTCTCTGTCTCCAGCAGCTCAGTCATCACATGCCTGCAGACAGCATAAACATATCAATGGACTCCAAGAATACATGGCCTATATTCCTCCAAGACTTCCTGATCCCACCATCTGTCACATAAAAGATAATATGAAAGTAATGAGACTATATTTACAGGCTATATAATGCGGCTCTATTAAGTGATTAACAGTAAATGGCCACACTCATGTAACAATTTAGTTCATGGCCATTTTAAAATTATTTTTAATTATTTTGTAGTTGCGGCCTGTTCTGACAGTGCCCATTGACCCCTGACTTTGACCCCAGGGCTCACCGTCTCAGGACAACCCGGTTTTCGTCTTCCTCTGACAGAGATGCATATCTGCTACAGTTCTGCAGGGGAACCTCCACCTGAAAATGACAAGCGAGGAATCCTACTTAACACCAGCTCTGCAGCACAAAAAAGCACACATCCTGTGCAAAGACACAGCAGGGCAATCAGCCAGACGATTAAAATGAAGAAATTCTCAACTTACTTTTTGACATGCAAACGTCGAGTTTGTACCAGCAGGGCCCAGTTGGACTGAAAGAAAACCAGAAGCATTAAAATGGTGCCATTCAGATCAAAGGAATATATAGAAATTGCTAAAGCGATCACACCGCCATTACCTAACAACTGCAGACTAGCTGCTAAGACATAGCACTTACTGATAAGGTAAGACTGGTTTTACACAACGTACTCACGCTCATGCAATGTTTATAAGTGACCATTCATCAGGCTTTCATATTGGGATCATATTGGGATCTTATGTAGCAGAATGTATGCTAACCACCACTAAATAACATCTATACTGTTGATATAAACAATGCAGTTAGATCTGCACATGGCAGCTCCCAACAATCCCCCATCGTATGTATAAGTGAATAAGAACTGCCGTTAAGGGAGATGTCATTGTTAAGGAGAAAGCCTGCAGTATTGAACCACAGCATGGCAGAATGCAGCCTCACCGGGAGAGGAGAGAGGTGATTTGGTTAAGGCCTCGGGTCGAGGGGCAACGGACTGGATGGGACGGGGGTGCTTGACAGCCAGCTTCTTCAGACAGACACGGCGTTTCTCAAGAATCTCCCGCGTAGACACCCATTTCTGGGACAGTTTCTCCACGCGCTCCTGCCGGTGAGCAACCGTACATGGCTCAAGGTCCCACCCAAGATTCACACACGGCAGAGCATGTTGTACTGACATAAAACTGCCCTTTTAAAAAAAATAAAAATTATAACAAAGACAGGCTCTGGAAAACCTGGGCTTCTCAGTGTATAAAGTTTCTAACTGCTTTAGTGAGCTTTATTTTAAAACTGCGTTTAGACCCAAACAAGCTGTGGTCTCTGAATGCCGGATAAATGGAAGCAGCTGTCAGTAGGCTTAAAAGACTGCTTCTACAACTGATCTCTTCTGCAGAAAAAGCTCACCCTGAATTCATCATTGAGCACGGAGTCATATTGTCTCCGGACGGCATTGAGGTCCAGCAACCAGTTGTGATGCCCAGCCATGGTGAGGTAGCGCTCTATCTCCTGTAAAGCAGACTCCGCCCCGCCCTGAGACTGACACCTTTCCAAAGGCTGGGACGCAAGCAGACACATGCCACCTTCACACCACTCCGCAACCTGGGCGTAGAGGGGCAAGCACAACCGTTAGTCTTTTCTGGAGACTGAGGTAGCACCTCCCCGAAAAAACCCAAAAGACCCAATTAAAGACATATTTAAATCAACTGTGATTCATTACACAAAGGTAAATGGCACTTACACCATGTGTGTGTTCGCGTGTGTGTGTTCGTGTGTGTGTGTGTATGTGTGTGTGCGCTCTGGTTCGGTGAGACACAACTCACTCACAATTTGTGTGCTTTGGGAGTTTCTGTAAGGCCATCTCCAGTTACGGGGGTGTGACAGGTGCTGAAAGCCCTTTGTATGTCGATTGTGTCGCACGAGGTCATATAACGGCGGCTGGCCAAGGTGGGGTATTCCGATAAGCTGAACGTTTTCTCGTTTTCGGACACAGGTGGGGCAAAGCTGTGCTCACCTTCTCTAGGCTCTGGTGCAACTCCAATGCCTTAAGAAGGTGGGTCTTCCTGCCACTCATGTTATTGGTTAGGTTTTCGCAGGTGGTCCGCAGCTCACTGCACATGGACTGGATGGAGTCCATTGCGTAAGGGTTGGCTTCAATGAGCCGGTCACCCTCAGAGGCCAATGTCTGAGCTTGATGCAGCACATCCTGTACAAAGACTTAGAACATCACTCAGCCTGACAATATCAACAGAAATGTTGGATGTTTTCACAGCATAAACATACTACATTTAAATACTTTAATTTTGAAAGTCCAAATTTTTTTTGCAAAGTTAAGAAATCAGGTTTTTTGTCTTGCAACTGAGGAGTAGTTTCTCTACATCACAGTGCAATGCAATGCCTAAAAAAGGTGTATGCATTGACCGACGGCAACTCTCACACAAGCTTGGTCTTTGTGGTAGTTAAGGTCCTGTAGGAGACGTTCCACGTGGGTGGGGACGATTCCGTCCTTTGAGAACGCTGACGACTCCATGTGCTCCACCAGAGGGTCAAGTTGAGCCCTCACCTGTTCACACCGTGACAGGCATCACAGCATATAGTTGCATTTGCAGACACAGACACAGACACAGACACAGACATCGAATGTCTGACCACACACTCGGCGCTCTACCCCAATCTCTTGCTTCCGATCATCCACCTTTCTCCATCTGCCCCACACTCACCTCCCTGAAGTTTTGCTTGAAGTGGAGGAGTTGCAGGCACTGCTTCATCTTGGCCTGATGCTTCACCCAGAATTCATCGAACGCCTTTTCGGTCTCATCCAGCTGGGACATAAGTCTGTGGTTGGGGAGAGATGGGTTTGAGCATTAGTAAACTAAATATTCTTGACTGCCAGTGCCACTCACACTTTTTACAAACTGCTTGTTACGTTTGCATTACATGTCTAACCTACATTTTTGTTTGTCATGTTCTACTGGGGTGGGGTTCTACTTTATTTCTTTTTACACAGCAACTTGCAATTGTCATTCATAAAACAGGATTTCTCACTGGAGCAATTCAACCAAAGTTTCACACTCAGCGTGCAGCCATGCAACCATGCAACCGTGCAGCCACAACCATGTGGTCCCAGTGCCCCCCTCACCTCTGCACGGTGGTCATATTCTCCAGCTCGTCTGCGTTCATGCTATAACTTGGCTCCCTCAGCAGGGGCTCGTTAATGCTCTCCAGGAGTGCAGTACTCTGTCTCAAGGCTATGTCCAGATCCTCCTGTGCAGAGGGAGAAGTGCGTTTTGAACAACGATGCATGAAAGTGCACTGAAGGCACATTATCACTCCAGGCTTTCACCCATCCTATAAACCAAGCTCAACTACTACCTTCATTTCATCCTTCTTCTTGGTGTGAGCTCCCAGGAGGATAGAGATGGCCTGGATGTCACCGGGGAGCTCAGTCTCAGCCAGCTCTGACCCAAAGGACTGAAGTTTCTTTGCGGTTGTCTGCACCATTAGCGTGAAGCCTTCGATGGCCTAGAGAAATCACTGTGTAAGGCGTCTTGAACAAAACAAGCAACGTTTACATGTGCTTTGTAAATAAACCAACCACACACACACACACACACACACACACACACACACACACACACACACACACACACAAAACGTTTAAAATTCGTCATGAATAATAAGTACAGTTTCCATTCCCCTTCTTATGATCTAATTGTCATGATAATACTTTTCTTCAACTGAACTGGATCTACCCTATTGACACTCATCAGGACGTTGAGAAGCAAGTCTGTTCGAAGCACTCCGGTCAGGCAGTGCTTACAGTTCGGTGTGAGATCCACTTCTGATGGCAGTATCGCTGCGTCCCGCCGAGCTCCTGTGTCAGCTGGGCCCGGTCGATGTAGCTGTGAAGCTCAGTCAAAGAACTGAGCATGGTCACCTGGGGCAGGAGACTTACACAGGTAAGACAGTACATCCGCCTTCCTTTCCCAGAATTACTGTTAGAGGAACCTTTCTTTACCCGCCCCATCCGCCGTTACTATCGGAGGTATATTTCATTCCTCCTCTGCTCATTTTCCTCAGCTAACTGTGTTCATTGATCTCCAAAAGATCTACTTCTATATCTCTAGTAAAACAATTATAGGACATTTGAGGCTCAATGTACAACATTCTCCATTGCCATTGCCAGCTTCAAATGAGATCACTCCTTCTGAGAGGACATTTTTCTCAGAGCAACGTACCGGCACTTTCATTGTGAACTCATCCTTGTGGAAGGTAAAAAAGAGGTCAGAGAGGGTGCGCTGGAACAAAGCAGTGGGGCGCAGCACCAGGACAATCCGCAGGTTTCCTGGGAATGAGCTCTGAGGAACACAGTCAATCAGAACACCCATCACCCATCACCCACTCCACTCAGAGCCGAGAGACGTAGCCAGTTAGCATTCACAAAGAAACTTCACCGCTTTGGATACAGCCTTTACATTTCAGTTATGTGCAGAGCGAGCTGCTCAGAACAACCAATCAAGGCCAGTGGAATCGAAGGCTGTTTCAGACTCACCAAAATCCGCAGTAGGGCCCCCTTCACTGACGCCCATTTATCCAGTTGCCGATCGATGACTAAGGTGAACCCGAGCGCTGCGGCGGCGAGGCTGAGGGAAGAGTTCACATTCTTTATTGCCACTGAACGAAGCGGTTTCCTAATGATGTCAAAACATCTTCATGCCAGGCACTACCGATTTCTCCCTTCTAGTGGAAACCCTTTTCCAGCTGTTCCAGACTTTTCAGTTAGCAATCACTCCACAGACGAGATACTGCTGCTATGGAGAATAGGGACCCATGTTATTAAAGGCCACTGACCAAATGTTCACAGGAACACGCAAACACGCATTTTGTAGCCCAGTTCACACCTCAGTATGGAGGATAATATCACCCAGCAGTAGGGTCCAGTCTGCAAGCTCAAATTCAATTCTTGTATTTATCCAGGAATTAAACCAATTAAACATAAACTGCTAGGCATTGCTGTTGCATTTAGCTTCAGTAAATGTCCCGTGGACTAACGAAACAACTTACAGCATTAATTTAATAAACCATCAGGCAAAAATAACCAAAATAATATGACTAGTCAACTCTGCATATTAACCACCTAATCAGAGTGACGGCAAGGCTAGATCCGTAACTCATAAAATCAGGATCATACATTACTTATTGAATTGAAAAAGTATCTCAACTTATATCAGCACTAGGTGCTAATCAGACAATTTAAAATAACAATGATGCTCTTGTATTTAATTTCAAGCAGCCACTTCTGAAATTATTTCACACAATTCACTCCTGTTATTTGGTTGCATTAGTTAAACCATTGAAGTGATGATACTCAAAGTTCTGACTTACCTGGGGACACTCGTCAGGTATGCCAGCACGCTGCGGAACTCGTGCTCCGGGATCTGATCGAAAGCCGGGAACTCTGGGAAAACAATGATTGGGCTGCCGCTCTTCCCCCGGCCCCCTAGGAGTGCATCAACACCAATGACATCACCACACGGAAAGATACTCTCGTAACCCAAGATCAGGATGAACAGAATCCCTTGTCTGTTCTTCAGCCGTTCTTTTGTTTCAGTTACCTACTAGGACATGTTATAATGTTTCACAGTTAGATCTATGCACTCTCTTCCATCATTTGTCATTGAGTTATTACAATACAAATATATTTCTGAGCCATTAGATCCGGCAAGATTTTTGTAAAAGATATCAGAATGATAACATATTTTTCCAACCTTTTTCATTTTACAATTCTGTGCATTTTTATGAATTATATTGTATCTTATCTTACTACAAAAATCACCGTCTTGACCACCACAAGAGGGCTATTGGACATTTCGAAAACAATACATTCACTAGTGTTTTTTTGCACAGCCACAGTCTGTTGTAAGAGATGCACTGCCAAGTGAGTTACACTAAACTTCCTCCATCATTGATACTTCTCGTGCACTATCCCTGGAACCTGTCTTGGACTGTATCTGGGTCAAAAGCAAAACAACTGGGCCAATTCTTTCCTGGAGCCCTTTTCTTATTTTTGGCTCTACGTGTAGAATGGGGTACAATAATAGAAGCGGTCCATCACCATGACTGCTAAATTAGCACTTTTATAATTAAATTGTAGAAAAGTGCTGAAGCAGTCAAGTCTGGACGTTAGATTAAATTAACATCCCACATTTGTCGTTTGTTGTATTGATCACTCAATCTGTGGATGTCATTAGAGGCAGCAGAGAGGGAGAGAGAGAGAGAGAGAGAGAGAGAGAGAGAGAGAGAGAGAGAGAGAGAGAGAGAGAGAGAGAGAGAGAGAGAGAGATCTCACCTGAGAGGAAGGCAAACTGCTTCCTGAGGCTGGGGCTGATATCTGCAGCACAGAGTGGACCGCTCTCCTGCCGCGTGATCTCATCTGTGGAAGAACGCGGAGAGGTAAATCAGAGAAACGGAGGCAGCAGAGGGAACTCCTGAGGTTGCCTAGGCCACCGACTCACTTCTGAGGACACACGTCCTTCGGCATCATTTATGCCAGAAGACTGGTTAGAAAATCTACAAAGTACGGATGGACCAACACATCGGTCCATGTCCAGTGGTGTGCGATTGGAGTAACGAGATAACTTAGAAATTAAATTACAGATAACTTGGTTTCTTACAGCACCGCTAATCGCTCTGGATGGATAGACAGTTTATGAAGGTTTTGTGAATGTGATCATATAGCCGGAGGGAGGTGATAACATCGACAGTATTCAAACTTCCTGTGTGCCTTTTTCACACGAACGTAGATCTCTCGTGATCTTTATTAGGTTCTGTGTTTGTGTAAGCAGAAGTTGAGTCTTAAAGGGCGGTTGCAGACCGGCAATGATCCACCCTGTTCAAACAGCTGGCATTGCTCCAATCTGCCACAGCTGGCTTGCACACACAGAGATATACAGCAACGGTTCAGCTAACGGAAACAGAAGATACATATTTACACCTGCATGTGACACCAGCTGCGCCTCCTTAGCTCACCTGTGAAAACCCTCCTAAACCTCACACACCTTCTCAAAGGATGCAGTCCATATCAACCCCAGAGAGTGCTGGAGGAGGAGTGTGTGAAATTGTTTTACTCGCCTAGATTCTATCTTCTGGCAAAGGGATCACTTATTGCTATTTAAAATTCAGACAAACAGTGTGAGAAGACTGTAATTTAACAAATGGACTGAGGGAAAACTGCATACAACAAGAGGTATCCGCGATTGCAAAAATGCAGGTGTAATGAAAAGGCTCATTGGTGGATCAGTATCCCGTCATATGAGCCACAGGGGTTCATATTTGATTCTGTACCTGACCCTGAACTCAAATGCACCCGTACACGCCACCTCGATCGCAATATTGACTCAGATCCAGAACTTAAGAGCCCTGGTTTGTACCCATTCCTCAGACCGTAACTGATCTCGAATGCCTACGTTTATTACCCATGTGTCAATCCTGGTTCGATTGCCATTTTTGGAAACTTTCGATCAACCCCCAATGAATTATCAATAAGCATAACATTACTAGCAAGGAGCCGCAGTGAATGCAGCGTTCTAAAACTGGAACTGTGACGCCTCTGCTTTAATAGGGGGAGATTCATTACAAATGCTTACATATTTAACGAGCGACATTAGCCGAGGGGAGGCTGAAATTTCGACAGTATTAGCAGACAGAGATCAGGATCACAAACCGCAAAAGAATGTCTTTTCTATAACACGGGCAGTATCTCTAAGAATGGCTACGCCACTAATTGCTTACTAAATAATCCCGAGCCACAAACCAGCTGTCTCAAATGAGATTGTGTAAGAAATAGGCAATGCGTTCACATTTATAAGGACTGTCAGGTTGGAGAGAGGAGGAGGGAGAGAGGGGATAACTTTCACTTATGTAATGCACGATAACTTATTATTTGAAAACTGCATAACCAGCAGTTTTGAGTCATCGAAAACAGGAGTTGGTATCAGATCTGCAGAGTGAAAAAAGAGAAATCTTCTCAGGCATTTCTCGGCCAGAAAACGTGACGATGGGAAGGCATGGGGCAGATAGCGTGGGGGGACACATTCATGCCAAACACCTCCTGATCCCCCACCCTGTCGGGTGTCACAGGCTTCCCTAAGTACCAACCTACGGAGGAAGACCGAGTTTGGTTTGTAAGACCGGGGCCTGTAAGGTCTGACTGTGCCAGGCTTGATCTGTAACAGGCAGCACGACCGCAACGTCCCACACAATTACAATAGTAATCCATAAAATGACTAATTGGCAAGCCCAGGTGAGCACACATTGACGCTTCTTTTCCCTATGAGGAATGAACCCATTTATCCTTTCCCTCTGAGTCTTGTTTGTTTAGTGCTCGATACACAATAAGAGGTTCCCATTAAATCTTTTCTCATTAGACTCAAAGACAGACAGACGTGTCTCATGGCTTGGATGATGGATCAGTATGTGAAGGCCTTGCGTCACGTTCCTTCATTGTCATAAGGACTTGGGTGGGGTCCGAGACTGGTAACCACCTTGCACCGGGACGTATTGGCGTTGAGGCCCCCCCGAAGACACACAATGGCTCACAAGCCCCGTTCAAAAGGCATAGGATACTGCTGGTTGTGTTCTGACTCTGGGAGCAGAAACTGAGATCTTCATAGTAAGTGAAACCGTATCCCCTTAACCGTATCCACACTCAGGGTGAACAATAAAGCCATTTATCCCTCAGGCCAGACCATAGCCACTTCTGCATTTAGAAGAAGGGATGGATGTAAGGTAAATGTTTCCCAAGCAGAAGATAAATGGACAGTCTCTTCCTTAGGCTTGTTGTGTTTCATCATAAATACAGGTGAAAAGGCATTTTGACATCAGATGACTGAGACATTGTGAAAAAAAATGTGAAACTAAAGTTCAGTGCAAAGATGCGGTTGTGCTGCAGGGGGCTTGGCCAGATGATCTTATTCAGAACCGTGATTAAGTTGTGACTTTTCATTTGTGTAGTGAGAGTCCCTTCCCACGGCGGAGTCTTAAAATTTCGACACAAGTGAATCACACTGATAATTGCCCACATGGCAAATCAGCCTTTACCTGTTTACTGCTGACAACCCGTGCTGAGGGGAATCAATGTTGCCTCATTAGTTTGCCATGTTAAGGGAAAGCTTTGGGCCATTCAGTCTTGCTTTCAGGGTAAACAGCAAACCCCTTTGCTTTCTAAATGTTAAAGCCCACTAATGTGGGCTCTATCGTGCAACCGATGTAGTTTTATTAGATAAAAACTACAAAAGGAAAAATATAAGCCAGGCAACATACTGGACAACCTTGCGTTCCATCCAGGAACTAGAATTCCATTGTTCAACTGCCTTGAACAAATAAAACAACATTGAAAAGTGCCTTTGCCCTTTGTTAACAAAAGCAAAATTAAACCAGAAACAAAAGGGCAACTTAAAGTTTCTTCACGTTTAACATTGTAACCCTTTTTTGTTTACTGAAAGGTGAGGCCATGTCCGCCTTTGGCAAACAGCTGGCACAGGGACAGGACTGGGTACTTGTAAAAACAGTAGATTCAAATTAAAGGAATACTATGGGTTAATATACTGTATATTAAAACCAGGTTTTAGTGATTTCAAGTCATGCTACCTGTATGCCCGTCGTTTCACACACACAGCAAGGCTGGTGAAATGCCAAACATTATATAGATCGCTATCTCTGTGTGTGCGTATATAAATACATGCACGCAAATTTTCTGAAACATTCTAAGGCTCAGTACTGTTCATGCACAATAAAACAGTTGCATCAGGGGGCAGTATATTGAGGTGAATTTACATGGAAAGGCCACAGGTAGAAAAGGTGAGAAGATGAGGTACCAAGATCAGAAACTGGCAGTCTTGGTATGGTAGAGAGAAGGATAGTGAGGACAGGGAATGAGGAGAATATGCGTTGACAGGAGTGTAGAAATGAGAAGGTCAGATGCCTGCAGATCCAGACAATGCCAGAGGCATTAAGCTGATCAATGTGGTCATAAAAATAAAAAATGTTTAAAAAATGTAAAACACGCCACGAAGCAACTCTGAGAAAGCACAGTCCACACCAACTACGAATTACACATTTTAGGATCCTCTGCTCTTTCTGTGCCAAGTCTGTACTGGAGTCAATGCTGCCCATGCGGTGATCACCAGAGGAGCCAGGGATGGGACCGTCAGACCAGGGAGAGGTGACTGACACATTTCAAACTACATACAGAAGCCATTAATCCTCAACAGAAAATAAACTTTCATAGAGAAAGGGTAAAAAAATTGACCCAACAGAGCCTCAGCTTCCCAGTTCAAACTTTAAATCTTCCCGTCTGTTGTGGAACCTTGGATCAACTGACATTTTCACTCAAAGAGCAGAAGGGTAAGGGTTATTAAAAGAAAAAGAAAAATCTTTAGCAAAATGTGTTGATTTATAAAAGAGGAAATAAAAATAAAAAATGACCTCAGGCAGCTAAAACTCCAATCCCCCCAACCCCTCTGTGTACAGCACCCCTTGAAGAGAAGGACCACGCATCCCTCTAGCTCAGGGGGACGTTGTTTAAAAAGCCCAAAACAAAACCCATTAACACTCACTGTGCAGCCGGTTGAATGACTGTGAAAGACGATAATATGCCTTCATTTCCTCCACAGATATCCTGACATGTCCCCCTTTGTCCGCCATCACCTGCAGACGCACTTTCAACTCATCCATTATCTAGGTCTTCATTTCCACCTGTTGCAGGTATCGCCGTTGCGTTTTCCCTTACATCCCCAAAATGTCTCTGCCCCTTTTTTTCAGGGTTTTCGTCTCCCTCAGAGAGATGACCTCATGGAGTCCGGTCCTGTTTCGAACCCCCTGTTTGTCCCTCAGTTCTTCCACTCACCACCCCCGTCCGGGTTGTTGCATCGCAGACTCAGAGATGTGGCAGAACGAGTTAAACCCCCCTCTGAGCCCGGAGACACATCCTCCCTCCAGCTGCGACATTCAGCCCAGCCCGAGCACGCTCACCTGACTTCCCCCTCCCAGAGAACACAAATGTGCACGCTCCTCCCTGCCAGAGTGCCTTCACCTGAGCACACTTACGGGAGCGCTGCCCCAGCAAACTCTGTCTCCACCGCATGCTAAGTTCGCCGGACATGCAGTACAAAGACACCATTCAGACGAATTCAAACGAGCCCTCATCTGGTCTTCAGTAAGTGAAAACTTCTGCATTTAAAAAAGAGACGGGTGCCCCTTCAATGTCGATCTGAAGTGCTGCTTTATTCAGGATTTCTATCTAAAAGCACGAGTCAATAGTTTACCTATGTGGTTAGTCATTACCTACCCAGCAGGTTCATGGGAACGAAACCTGGCAAGAGATAGAGTGATCAAGATAGAAAATGTATGGCTTAATTGCTGTAGAAGGTGTATAACGGAAAAATTTTAACAAATACATTCAGCCTGATGACCTGCGGTTATTTATGTAGCAATACAGCCAGGTGGCTTTGAGAAACCAGTGTGGAGTTCAACGTCCTAACAAGCACGTCTATTGTGTGCTGGGAGTACAGCTGCACTACTAATACCTCAGTCAACGCCTCAGAGCGTGGTGCAAACACAGAGTAATACACTCCAAAAAATCAGGTATTTCCCTGGTGAGGGACAATATGCAGGCTGTGCAGAGCGGAGGAGGAGTACAAAAACCTAGCGTCCGCATTCCTCGCCGCCAGAATGGACCAGCAAATGCCCTTGTTTCTCAGCAGATGCTCATATGAAGAAAAAAATCAGCCACCCCCTCCCATTTAAATATCTGGCTAGCATCTTGGGCTATGAACCGGCAACGTTATCCATTGTGCCCCACTGTGCTTTCAGGCTCTCTCCTCCCATTAAGGTGCAAAAGTCGAGCGAGAAGCGCACCTGCTGCCAGTGCTGAGTGTCTGCGTTTGTGTGAGCAGGCCACGCAAAAGGAAAGCGCAGAGAGGGGAAGACATTTAAGTGTCTGGGGGAAAAAGAGACCAGTGGCATGCTTTACCGCACGTCTTGAGCCAGACACCCTGAATGAAGAACACATCCACACGTACACAGCTTGTAGCAAATTAACCCCCCCGTCCTTACCACTGTAGACCCTCCAGGAGCTCTTCCTGCTGCTGATGTTGGACGGAGATCCTGCGAAGCTCAGGGACAGGCTATGCAGAAGCTGGCTGAGTCTGGGGAGGATCCTGGGGGGAGCCTCTTGCCCTTCTCGCAGGAAGTCCTGGAAAGACATGAGGGACTCACTCACGCACATCCACAGAGGGAGAACTGGGCTGTACAGAGGCAAACTATGCCTGGCTGAAGCGGTCAGTCCTGGCGCCTCGGAACAGGACATGAGAAACACATCGCTGTTGCTGGGTTTTTCTCTCATGGAGGTATCCAACAGACGCCTGTGAGGAAGGGCTGGCAGGCACGCAAATCCCCTTTCTGCTGTGCTAATTATACCAGAAGTCCCTGCTAATCTTCTGTGGTCCCAGGCATTGCACAGGGAAGTCTGTGGGTTCTGTCAGTTTAGGACGCTGCGTCATTCACCCTGAGACATCAGCTGGTGTGTCGGTATAGTTTCTCTAGCAAGTTACAAAACAAAAAGGGATGACTTTTGCTTCTGCTGAGTGGAGGGGAATGGGTGCCGGTTACCTGGCAACATATAGTGGAATAAAAGAGTGTTCACACACACACACACACAAACACACACACACACACGCACACACTCACAGACACAAACACACACACACACACACACACACACACACACACACACACACACACACACACACACAC
>JAOYSI010002071.1:0-41580 GCA_025775065.1 Hiodon alosoides
GTAAATGTTCAGATTTCACTCACCATTAATTGTGTAGTTTATTTGTGAAGTGTTCAGCAGCGAGATCCTTTCACAGCGTGTTTAGAGTAAAAGTTGTTCTGAGTGATGTGTGTCTAAGACAAGCTCCACCTGTACTTGGTAAAAATTATGCAATTTAACAATAAATATGTAACAAAAATAATATATGAAATATAAACTAGACAGCACGTCGATGGTCACTTGCTCCACTAAGGGAGGCAATGTTTTCACATGAACAAAAATGTCCAAAAGAGGCACTTAAGGTGCAGGACCTTCTACACCCTCAAACTTTCATTACAATCACATTAAATGAGTCCCATTTGTGTGTGTAATTTGCGGCTGACATGTTCACTGTCGTTAGTATTAGATCTTAGCACCCCTTAGCTGGACTATCTAGGAATCCCTCTACCAATGTTTGTTGCAATTAACCGTATTTGTTTAGGTGATCTTGTATTGGTTGTGCGTGTTAAGCGCGTGAGACGAACGATTATAAAGTTACACACAATTACTTACTTAAATACTGATATTCTGGATGTCTTTCTGGGTTCATTTGTCAAAAAGGTATCAATTTACAGTGCGGGTGCTGAGCAGATGCTTTTCTTCAAAGCAACTTACAATTTATGCGTTCACCCACTTATACAGCTGGATATTTACTGAAGCAATTCAGTTTAACTTCTTTGCTTAAGGATACACCAGCTGGGGTGGGACAAGCAACCTTTCAGAAATAAGCTTGTCTCATTCACCACTATATCACCAGCTGTACATTTGAATAAACCGGGCCAATCTCACGCACACCATTTGAACTGTAAATCTCTTGGCCCCCTATCTGAGCAAAGTGGATATAATAAAAATGCTTTATGAGCTGGAAGTTAGACGCTGTGAGCAGCTTGTAGTGGGCTACGTATGTATTAAACAGTAAGTAATAGGACTAATCTGAAATTGTAGAATGAAGGGGCAGTCATTTATTATTTTGGCTTCCCCTGGTGGTTGGGTTTCATGCTTGTACTTATTGTCACTTGATGGACCTGTTTTGGGTAGGAATGTCTCCGGTTATGTGGTACAGAATTTGAGGTGTCTCAAGCGCTTAATTCATCCCGAGATCACTTCAGTGTTGAATTGTTGTTGGTGGTTCACTGCTGTGAGGAGAGGTAAGCGCTGGTCCCGGTTCTAGTTCTGGTTGACATGGCAGCGAGTCCTCTGGAGCAAGGTGGGGATTCAATTTCTCCACTCGACAATCTGAAGATGGGGGATTAGGCGATACATTAGGCGACGTACTTCTTTGAAGTGTTTCTTCCCTGACCTGTGTATACCTCTAGGCTCTTGGGACTAGGGTCCCAAGTAACAGATGTATTAACCAGATTCTGAAATTTGCAAGTCTCGCATCTAACAGAAAGGATTCTGTATTGCAGATGCTCCCAATGGTATTTTAAAACTGTCTAGTTATGTACAGTATGGATACTTTTCAGCACACTGCATCCACTACTAGCCATATATTTTAATGTTTGTTGTTAGGAAACAACGGTTGCCGTGTATACCCAATGCACAGAAACAAACTGAGTATGAGTATGAGTATTATTATAATTGTTAAAAACTGTAGTAGTCAGTGTAACAGTGCAATATGAATAAGGGCAAAGCCTCACTGTTCTATGGTGATGCTAATGTAGTATTCAATGGACCCAATGGAAGGAGCAAATGTGTACCAGCAGCTGCCATGCCTCAGAACCCGTGGTGTACTTAATGGCTGTTATAATGTGCCTTGGGGCACGCAGGTAAACATTACTAAATGAATACAAATGCTGTTTTACTCAGTGAAAATATCATTCTTACTCTGTGGGTTTGTGTGCTGGCTTATTTGCATGCTTGTGTATCATTCAGCATAGATTGCAAGAGAGGAGCGGCCCTTTGCCGGTATCAAAGTTTCTCAGCGAAGTTTTCAACTCTCATTGATCTGTAATTTAATGGGCAGGGAAAATGGATATAGGAAGTTGTTGCTCTTAAATTGGACTTTATACGCTATGTTTCTTTCTTGTTTTTTTTTCCTCTCTTCTGATAATAGAGTCTGGTTTTGGTGGTCTAGACCAAGGGTGGTTTTTGAATGCTGTAACCATTTAGGGAGTTATCTTTAATCTAGCAACTCATTTTCCCCTGGAACACCAGGTAAGGGGATTTAATTTCCTGATAAATACTTCAGTTAAACAATTTAGAGGCAAGGTGGAAAAAGAAGGCAACCAGCCCTCGATGGAGGGACTTGACCACACCCAGTCCTGGTGAAACGGTGGAAATCTGCAGTGCTAAACGTATGTGTCTTCACTCATGTTAGTTCCTGGTCTGCCATTACCATACAAATGAAATATCACGTTTTGATTTTCCACCGAAGCAACCTCCAGAACACAGAAGGCTTTTCTACCAGTTGATTTTTCTCTCTTTTTATATGTCCTCTTGCATCTTGTTACTTTCATTATTCATTTAAAAGCCTAATTTTATATCATGATTTTGTTAATTTTTGTCTTTACTTCCCTTACCCCATTCTCATTTCACAAATCCATTTTTTGTTTGTTTGTTTACTTTAGTTCACCAGCGAGATTGGCTGAAACAGCCAGACGGACTCCTCCCTAGAGTGACGCTGTTGAGTTTGGGACAGGGGGAGATAAGGTCTCACTGAGCAGAGAGCAAGGAGACAGGGTGCCACTGGGACACGGGGCAAGTTGCTCGTAAGTGTTTATATGCTTTCTCTCCCTAGTCTTTCCCTAGTTCATGTTCAGGTCTCCGCCGGGCTCTCTTGTATGGAATTGCCTCTCAAATGAATGAAAATGTGCAGAATGGAAAATTGAGTGGTTTTGTGTTTTCAATCATTGTTTTGACATCCGGGTGCAATAGTAAGATGTATCAGGAATCAGAGTTGAGTGGGTTACTTTGAGTTTTAAAGATTAATGATAACTTTAATCTTGACCAATCGTGACCAAAAGTAATCTGTTATGTAGATACTAACATTGCACATAGTCACAGAATTTATCTGATTACTTTTAATGAAAGATTTCACTTTCAGTTTAAGATTTAAGTTTAAGATTGCACATATGATGCTATACAATATGACAAAGGACCAGAATGCAGAAAACAAAGTGTAATGTATGATTTAGCAAAGGGCAAAGCATCAAGCTAAGCTAAGCGCAGTAATTAACTATCATACTAGGCTCAGTAGAAATACAATTTGATGGCAAACATAATTAAAAGATATTTACAAAAATCACCACATGCCATTTTTCAAACTCTAATTATGTAACGGACGATATTTCTATTTTCTAAAAGCAAAAATATGCTATGAGGGTTCTATGGTCGCATGGTATTACCCTCTCTGACTGGCCTTATCCTTAAAGTAAATTATCATGGCAGCACTATTAAAAATATCAAAGCTTATTAGAGAAGAAAAAGAGATGAATTTTGAATATTAGGGATCCCAAAGTCCACTTACCTCCCAATGTTTTTTGGGGGGGGGGGTTTTTCATTTAGGAATCAGACTTTGGTTCAGTTTTCGAAGTCCGACCTTATATTTTCATTGTCTGGGGCTACATGAGTAATGTATTGCAAAGACTGATATGAAAGTTTTAGTCAAATGTTTTATGCAATTCCATGAGAACTTGATACGTAATTGACCCTAAAGAAGTAGTAATGAGTGTAAAATATGTTCTAGGGTATTAACATACTTCATGAGTGTCCCGATCATCCTGGTGCTCTCTTAGTTGATTAGTATGTTTGGGTTAAAGTTAAAGCCGATAGCAGTGTTAAGTTTTGTGTTAACCGCCTTGTGATAATGTTTTGTTTGTCTAAGCAGGATAGGTCAGGATTTTACCCGTTTTTGATCATTCAGATGTTTCAGAGCAGCCTGATCAGAGTCTCACGCTCCCCCAGTATTCTTTTAATGCAGAAGTTCTGTGAAAGTGAAACATATGTAAGAAATTGATCAGTGAAGGATTTAATGAAGGCATAACTTTCCATACCAAATGAAAAACAGCCTGAGACAGTGAAGACACACTAATTCACTTCTCTGCTTCATCCCTATTTGTTTGAATGCCGTTATCCGTGTGTATTTTCACATAAAATCCAGATCATCTCTCTGGATCTATTTTTTAAAATTCCCATAACGCTAAGCTCAGTTGGCAGATGGCCCACCTTAGGTGTTAAACATAATAGCTGAAGAAGCTCACTGGGTCTCACTATTTGACACAAAAAAGATAAATAAATATTTATAAGCAGCTTAATGTCATGGTTTGGGTAGCCAAATGTCTCGTCAACTGGCATGTTCTACACTAAAGCTTTCAGACTAAAGCACACTGTTCAGTTTGCAGTAAGTGATTCATTTATTAAAGTAATTCAACACTGGGATTCTGGCATGTATAGTCAACAAGTCGCTATAAAAAATTTGTTTACATGAATATCACCTTATATATGAAATACATGAGTTACAAACCCTTGAAGTCTTAAATGACCTACTTAACTAAATTTGTTCAGATTAGCTAAGGCACTCAAGCAGTGGAGAAGGCTTGTAAACCTGAGGGATAAAACAATTTGTTAAGCAAATAATTAATAAATAATGCAGTAAAATTTAAAATTAAGCAACCTTTAGGGCGCTTAAATTCATAATAGTAGGTCTTTTTGTGGTAAAAACTTTGTCTATCTGTGTGTGCGGTAGGATAGTTTTATATGTCAAAATGTAGGTCCTACATGCCCTCCAGATGTACAGCTCTTTAAAGTTCCATTGTATTAACATAGGAGGAACAAATCCAAGTTCTTTACTGGAACTAATATTTAAGCATATTAGGGTCTGGGAACATTGAGAATAGGGCTGTGGATTGGGCAGATTGTTCAAACACAAATCTGACTGTTTAATCTGCAAAGCCTTATTTTTTTTCAAAGAGCATTGCCAGGGTGCAAAGAAGAGATATTGGTAAGGCTGCCTGATGAGACAGAATGGTTTTTAAATGCCCTAATGGAGATATGTGTCAGGGAGTAGGCGTCAGATTGTCAGGATTTCTGTGGTTCTCTAGTTTAAATTTTTAAAAGGACTCCCTTATGCCTCCACACATTAAAAATGATTATCTCATGACTTCCCTCAGACTCTGCTTGGGCTTGCACTTTTGTAGGGACTCCTGCTTAAGAGCTGACAATTCCTGCTACTTTTGTAGATCCATAACCTTCTACAAGAAGGCGTGCCAGTTTTGTAGTTCCACCAGAAGGCGTACCAGTTTTGTAGTTCCACCAGCCCCTCCTCCAGATGGAAGAGGCTGTGCCTTACATGTTTATTGCTAATTGACGTCATTTCTTCTATTATTATTATTAATTATTATTATTCTGCCATTCCATTCCATCTAGGTCCTTTCATGGCCTTTTTATCTGGGCAGCTTTACTTTAATCAAAGGTGAAGGAGTGTAAAATGTTCATTATTTTTCAGTACTTTTTAATTTGATTATATTCATTAATGAAAGGGTTATACTTCTAAGTAAGTTTATTTGTCGGCACGTAAAGTATACTTATTGCTTAATGTATAAGCTAAAAACACTCCGCTGCAGCCAGTTTATTAGTGTTGAATATTTGTTTATAAATTATTTATTCAGCAGTGGTAGTAAGTGTGTATATCTTTGGCATACAAAGTGTTTTGTTTTTTTTAACCCATCAATAAAAGTTGTCCTCAGCGATATTTTGGTTAAATGATTTACCCAAGGGCAGAAGAGGGCATCTAACTCTTAAGGCTCTTGTCATCGGTCTATATGGGAAGTGTCAAGAGATGTGTCCCAGCATCTTTTCAGTGTTACCTTAAACCTCAAGAAGCCAACTGGATGTTATTTCATACACCAGTTATTGATTATATGAACATCTTGGTAACAGCTACGAGATGTATTTTTAGATAAGCAATGAAATATTCTCGGTGTCAGATCCATTGATCAGGGCCCAGCTGACAGGCTGCCCAAGTGCAACCATCTGTAGGAAACCAGAGAGAGATTCATGGCAGAGTACCCTGGCATAAACCACTGCTCACTAAGAAGATAATGAATGCTTGCCCTTAAGTTTGCCAAAAAGCATGCAGAGTTCGAACCTCATACCAACAGTCAAGCGTGATGGTGGTCGTGTCATGGGTTAGGGATGCTTTCCTTCATCAGGACCTGGATTCCTTGCTATGCTGCTCTGTATCAGATAATTCTACAGGAGAGTGTCAGGTCATCTCTCTGTGAGTTGCAGCTGAAACACAGCTGGTTCATGCAACAATGGGGCGATATCTTTTTCACAAGGGTGGATTGGGTGTTGCATAACTTTCTTTAATAAATAAATAAAAGTATCAATTTTTTGTGTCCTTATAATATAAGGGTTTGGTTGAAGGTCTGATACTATTCAGTGACAAAAATATGCAAAAATGCAGAAAATCAGACCACAGGTACACGGGACTGTATTTTGGAATCTATATAACCAGTCAAATTTTGTTGGCATCGATTAACTTTTGATGCTGTATCAGAGTCTGAGCTCTGATACAGCGCTGGTCGCTGCCTGTGTCGAGTTTGCTAGTCGCGTAACAGTTGTAACTGTGTGGAGTAACTGTGTGGAGTTGCTAGTCGCGTAACAGGTTCACGTTGGTTTTCGCATGGTGCTGCGGTTTCTTCTCACCATCCAAAGACATGTGCTTGGATTGGTGACTGCAAATTGGCCAGTGTGGCTGTCTCTGTGCCTCTCTCTGGCCCTGCGATGGACTGGCATCCCTACCTAGGTATACCCTGCCTCACACTCTTTGCCTAACGGCGGGTTAGGCTTCAGCGCATTGCGAACCTGAATTGGATAAATGGTTGCGGAAAGTGGATGGATAGATCAAAAATTTTTCTATAAATATATATATATATTTGAATACATTTCACAATTTTATTTAAAGGCAGTACTCATAATTTAGCACACTGCTCATCATTTGAGACACAGTTCACACGGGCGGGCTGCAGTGCTGTGATATGACATGTCTCGTAAGCATACTGCCAGGGAAACCTGTCAGTCTTCGCCAGACCTGGAGCTTGAGTGAGTGTGCAGATGATAGACGGGAGTGACGGCTCTTTGTAACTCTCCTTTGTTGATTGCCGCTTGGTGCGGCCCTGTCATCTGGCTCTGGCTGGAGATCTAAGAACGGGGGAACGTATGCTCTGTGCTGGGGAATCACATCTAACCAACTGTCAGGGGCCCTACTCCTGCTGGCGTAGCTGGAGGTGCAATATGCTTTGTGTCAGGTCAGAGGCGCGGTATGTTTGGGCTGCCGCACTGAAGTGATAGGGATTTAATATGTATTATATGTGACTCCTGATCAGAGGACAGTGAGGTAGATGAGGGACGACGTTTAATAGACTGAAAGAGAATGTACTTCAGTTAAATATTTTGTTTTTTCTTAAATTTTTATTCATGTATAAAAATGACTTAATGATTTAATAACCTTTTAAATAGCATATTCCAGTTAATAGTCTGATAAAACCATGGCTTGTTATGTTTAAGTAATTATCGCAAGCAAATCGATTGCATTATATATATATATTTTTTATAATAGTCCATGTACAACTTTTAATGTATGCAGTTCCAGACAGTTCTTTATTTGGGCGCTGTATAAATGTAAAATTTAGCTGTTTCATAAAATATATATATATTTTTGTGGATATTGTATCAGTGTTACTTGTGATCACATGCTATGGAGAGAAAAAAAATAAGGGATTAGAAAGAAAAACGACAAAGGAACTGTGATGTCGACTTTATCGTTTGTACATGGCGTTTATACATTTGCACTCAGCATGAAACGTGCGTACGGGATCGTGTTGAGTTTGTATGCCACTGTGTAATGTGAAGACTTGCCATTATATAAACCACGAGGGCTCAGTCCCTGGTTCAATCACTACAATTTTTTTTAAAATATAACTCATAAACTGCTCAGTAACTGGGGTTATGGTGCTTGCTCAACTGCTTCAAGTTGTGAGAAAAAAAAATGTTCTCTGCTTCGCAAATCTTTGTTTTTTTTTCTTTATTAACGGTGATGCTTCAGTCAGAATGCACATTTGCCGCTGTGATTTCTCTTTGTGGGAGCCAAAACCACTCCCAGCAGTTTAAAAGCATGGCGTGCAACTGTACTGTTTACAAGTGATTTGAAAAAAACAAAAACAAGTAAGGGTTTTTAAAATAAAAACTATGCATCAGCTGCAACAGCGTAGGAAAATAAAAATATAGAAAGCTCACAGTGGAGTTTCGATTTGTCTTTAACAAAGCTTTGTCTTTTTTCTGAATGCGTAGCTTCTACTGTTGTATTTAAAACACTTGTCCAGTGTGTGTTATGAGGTTAGCTGACGCTATCAACTGGAAGTGGGGCTGGAAACGCTGAGGTTATTAAGATGAATGGGTTAGGCCTGAAACGAGGCAAGGGAAGCAGGATTATATTGAGTGAAGAGAAGGAGGAGGGCCAGAAAACGGAAAGCACGGAGCCAGAAAATTGCACCGTGTGCTTGGTGATTAGCTTACCTCCTGGGGCTGATTTTCACAGTCCCGCCGTTCCGTTCTTTCGTGGTCTGTGTCTCGGCGAAATTGCAGACTACCAGTATACGAAGTGGCGTTCCGAACTACTGCGTGTTTTTTCAGCATTTGCATGACGGTCGGCCTGAAAATTCGGTGCGTCTGGAGGAAAAATGACCTCAGAGCCATACAGATCTGATAAAGGTGTGTAATTACGGCTGGCATTTCTCTCAACCAGCTTGCTAAGCCATCTGTAATTTAACATGGAGAGCCATCCTTTTTAATATGAAGCAACCTGTTCATTAGAAGACAAATATAGAACCATCATATAAATTGAGCATAATTATGGAGATTATCCATTGCAGCCTATATGAAATCACAGGCAGACAATAAAAGCCTCAGGGAACTAGTACCATTTGCTGTCCAGAGGTAAAATAAAATATGCAAAACACTGCTCCTGTCAATCTTAGGTGTGCAATGTTCAGAAATGCACACCAAACAATATGCATTTCCTAATAAAAAAATTTAAAAAACTGCCTCATTAGAGATCGAAAATCATGTTGCTGATATGCTACGTAACTTACAGTGCCATCATTGTAGGATCCTTTTGGTGCAGTCAACAGCAATCACCAATCACGCAGCTTGCCGGCGCTGTCTCCGAACCCCCTCCTCTGTTAAATGGTGAATGGCAAGAAGGAGACGGGGTTGGGGAAGCTCAGTCACTCGTCCACATTCCCCCGTGTGTGCTTGCTGTGTTTATTGCCGGTGAGCTGAGACGTGATGAGATGTTTACAGCCGGCGACACCTTTCCCCAACAGTGCACTCTTCAAACGTCCTGCGGGATTTTATGTTTACTGCAGGCTGATTCGTGATTGTTTTGGTTTCCGCACAAATAATTAATGGGTTCCGTGTTCCTGTGATATGGAGTTTGATGGATAGATTGCAATGGAGGTGGACTGTGCGGGGAAAGTCCGAGAGGGTTACTAAGCTGGCAGGTCCTGGGATGGCTGTCATTTGCATTAGGAACCCCTCTGTTAAGTTTGGTCATGCTTTTTTTTTTTTGGTCATGTGTCATTTTGCATACAGCTTCTTCCGATATTTCACCATCCCCAAAGCTGTCCATGTTTTATTTTTATCCTTCGTTGTAATGTAATCAGGCAAAGTAAAACTGGACTATGTTAATATATAGATGTATGTGTTTATACGTTTTGCAGGAGAAGCAGTATATTTACATGTATAGCTTTTATTATGCATATAAAGTTGTGTAAATTGATGTCAAGAAATGGCTGTGAAATCTGTGTCTGTGGACCTTTTTTTATTTCTGTGGAGTTTCTCCTTCAGGTCATCTCAGCAGACCCGTTTCTCTTCTTTGTTGTCAAGCGCACAGTAAAAGGAAGCTTTGTTTTCTTCTAACAATCTGTGTACAGTTTCAGGTCAGACACTGCCTTTTCTGCTGGCAATGAAATTGTTACCAAGGTTGCAGAAGAGTATTCTATTCAGTGAGGTTAGCCCCGCTGTTGACTGTTGGTATAAGAGCCTATTGGTGTTCATCTTAATGTTTGACAAACACTAGCTGTGTATTTAATATATTTCAACCCAGTCTCCCACAGAATTGTTACACAACGCATGTGCAGACCCTGGCTTCTAAAAAGAAATAATAAACATGCACGATCTGTAGATTAAGATGTTGTTTGAATAAAAACTAAATAAAATGTTAAAAAAACTAAACTCATAATATTCTATTCCAAAGTGATAATGGTCATATAAAACCATTGAAATATTGACTATTTTGTCATTTTAGCCTGTTTTTCACAAAAAAAATCACTTTGTTTTTCCTTCCCAGAAAAATACACAAAATCTGAAATATCATTTCAAAAGGGTCTGAAGTGGTTAAATGTATGGTGTGAATCACTAGAGAACAATTTTTGCTGCACACATTTGTTATGTAAAATAAAAAAATAATTATATCACATTTGATTCATTCTACAACCAACGACGTGTCTCCACACTTGTTCTCTCTCTCTCTCTCTCTCTCTCTCTCTCTCTCTCTCTCTCTCTCTCTCTCTCTGCAACACGTGGAGTCTGGTTCTGCTTCTAGAAGATTCACTAAACATCGTTTCTCAGTAGATCAGAGCCTGCTGTTATGTGCCACAGAGCCAATTAATGTAACAAGTGTAGTGTTTCTCCAAGGACTCCCCTAAGGACGCACTTTGAAAGCGGAGCGATTCATCGTGGTGGGGGTTTGCAGAACACCATTTTGACTGGGAATTACTTGAAAAGCCTGACGCAGGTTACTCCTCTCTGCTTGCGCTGCTATTCAGCTTGGAAAAGACAACGGGGCCTGTGAAAAATTATATTTTGTTATTGTGAACACAAAGACCCCCGCTCGGTGGCACTTGCTGTGAGTTTTCTCAAGTACAATGAATGGCAGCCATTTAGCAGCGTATTCTCCTGGGATTCTAAGCTCCCCTTTTTATGGTTGCCACTGCTTGGCTTTCATGTAACAATTATTGAGTCACCGTTTGCCTTGGCTGAAGTGAATGTATATACATTAAAGGAAAGACCAACAAGAAGTGTCCTGTATGCGTCACAATTAGTACTTCTCTCTCTCTCTCTCTATATATATATATATATATATATATATATAGAGAGAGAGAGAGAGAGAGAGAGAGAGAGAGAAGCTATTGAGTAGCTATCCCAATTTGAGTCATGCAGGGATTAAAATAACTAGTTTGCCTTTTGGCATTAGAGAGATATACCCTAGCAGCTGTTTAATTATTTATAAGTTAGATAACAGATGGAAGTATGGAAAAATAAGCAATATCACTTCCATTTCATATAGGCACAGGAGGGAAAGGAATGTCGAACCGTTTCTTTTATATATTCAGTAGCCACTAATTCAGGCATGTGGGCACGTTTGTGTGTCTGTGTGTGCCCCCAGAAGAAGGCATTTACGATTACACTGCTGTCCGACTAATTTCTCAGGGTTTTAATAATTTACAAACATTAAACATGGACCATTGAGATGCTTCAGAAGCCCCACCGCAGGCACTCACTGCGAGAGATCTCAGAACTCGTTCCAGCAATCCCCCTGCAGTTCAGTGCAGCGGCGGTGTAGATACACCGTCAAATGCATCATTTACCCAAAACAGAAGTATGTATTGATGAATGCAATCCCAATTGTTCTTGGGTTTTGGTCCAGTGGCATTATGAGCACTGCGCAATACCGAGCCACTGTTGTACAGAGTGCGGTCGGCCTTTGATTTCAGTTCCTAACAGCTGTAATTGGAGGAAACGTTGTAAACTATAGTAGGCTCCCAAGGGGGAAACGGATTGCTTTGTTGTCTCTTTATTGTACTCGTCCCGTCTGCTGAGATGGTGTCCCGGTGTGAGTCAAGAGATAAGTCAATTGTATTAACAACCACTTCTTGGCTCCCAATGCAATTCAGAGGGCCATGATGCGTTGAGAGGTTGCGGATCATGTTGGTGGAAGTCTGCCTCTCCAGTGCCACGTCAGCTGTTTCAAAGGTTCTATGGATGTTGCCTTGCGGGTTTTGCACGGCGCCAAAAGCCTCTCTTGTCAGTAATGCCAAACCGTGCCTTCAGTGAGCCCACGTCTCTTCGGTTGTGCTCATTAAAACCTACAAACTACAATGCGTGCAGCTTCTCGCCAAGGTTTTTACAATCTGTGTGTGTTAGCTCCCTGGCCACGTCACATCTCTGTGTGATAAACAAAACAGAATTTCACACGGCAACAAGTGCCTGAAAGAAATACATTTTATTTATTCTAGTAACACTTGTCACCTCCAGTGCTGATTGACTCAGATGTTCCAGTTATGCTGCTCAAGAATATGTGCTGGTCCATGCTAGGGCAGACATTTTAGCACCATTCTATGTCCAGCATTTCAGACTTCACTGACTGTCCCTCATGTATATAAGGGTTTTGTTTTTTCTCTCAGGATGGTCTGCTCGGTTATGTCTAAGAGTATTGAGTTTGATCAATCAATGCACTTGTGTCAATGCACCATTGTCCTGCTGAATAACACAATCCGACAAGGCGGAAATCCGAACATTGCTTGTAAGATAGCTGCACCTGCCTCTTGTTCTGATGCTTTCTGGATCCTTTCGTGTAGTGATTTCCTTGGAGAAAACAAGAGGTATTTTTACTAACAGTATATTTCTACTTACTGAAAGTTCAGACTAAATGGATTTTGCCAGTCCAAATAGGTAATCTGCTGGTAAGATCTGTAGTGATAGTAGAAATTTGACCATGAAATACCACCTAAATGAATGGTTGTTGGTAAACCCCTTTATTTCCATTTGAAAACTGTTAGCTAACACCATTAATTGTCAAACACAATCTACAATAATATGTTCAGGGATGATGTAATTCTGGTCAGCTGTGACAAAGAGCCACAGCGTACTAACCTAACGTGACTTCCATTTGAAATCAGTTTGACCCGAACATCTCAATCTCCCGACATCTCGCTGACAGGTATATCCGCACCATGTACCTGGGCATCCAGAGTCGCCGCCAGAAGGAGCACCAGCGTCGGTTCTACTGGGCCATGATGTACGAGTACGCGGACGTCAACATGCTGCGCCTCCTGGAGACCTTCCTTGAGAGCGCCCCCCAACTGGTGCTACAGCTCTGCATAATGATCCAAAAGAACAGGGCCGAGACGCTGCAGTGTAAGTGGAGCCGCTCGGTTCGGATCTCGAGACTGAGGGTCGGGGAAGCGCTTGTTTCCTTACCTAATTAGCTGAGCGAAATATCTTGTGGATCGTGTGATGGATAATTAAAATGATACTTTAAAAAATATTTGGTAAGTCTTATGCCTGACTCTTTCTCACAGCATAGATTTATCCTTTGGCATGATTCTTTCTATATGTTTACAGTGGCTCAATAATCTTTGGATGACCAGTTCAAATAAAGTGTGCAGTAGGGTCTGAGAGCATGGACCACATAATTGAGAAGCCTGAATACAAGATTCTTCTTTTATAAAAATATGAAACTACAGAATCTGAATTCATCTTAACTGGACATCTCAAGGGTATTGAGCTATCTCGTAAATATGGCAAAAAGCAGTTCAGCATTTCAGCAGATAATCTATAATATAGATACATTTCTCGCATTTCAGGTGACAGCGCTGAGAGGTTTGCTGATGCCTCTATGAACATCAAGGCCTCTTGTGAAGAAAAAGAGTACACTTGCTGTGCAGACAATGCTGAGTCAATCAAAAAGAAAGTCTGACTGTAGGCCTATATAGTCTAGTCTTAATTCATGCATTCAGTTAATTCAAAAGTTTGAACATGTAATATGTTTACATATGAGCTATTACACTGCAAGCTTGTTTTCATGGTCTGGTGAGTGTATTTTGCATACTTCCGCAATACCGTGGTCCACACGTGTACTGGCATATTGGCATACATCATTTTTTCATGTCATCGAAACTGATTATTTGTTTTATCTGTTATATTTCGGGTTCATTAGCAAATATTTGACGGCCATTGACAGACAAAGGCTGATACCAAATCAAGACTAACACTACATGACTGTATTTGGTAGTGTTTTCTATTTATGAGTAGAACGTTTTTTGTTTTTTTTTCCAATTATAAATTCTGTTTATTATCGAGTAGCGTAGCTTGTTGTCAAGTTTTGATTTGGTCCCAGCCAGTGTAGGCTAAAATTTAAAGTTGCTTTGAAATTAAGTTTTGAACCTGCTGCTGAATTGTAAGAAGATGGAATCATGCTATGGGATATGCTTGTGATGTGATTAGGAGAGAGAAGGCAGGAGAAAGCTTTAATTCCAAACATCATTTTTCAAAGTTATGGGTCGTTTATTTTACTTCCTGGGCATAAGAGATGGAGAGTGCTAGGGGAGAGAGGAGGCTTCATTTATTTTTCCAGAAATGCTGAACCCCTTTGCCTATTATAGTGTATGGTCTTTGGTGTAAACATTTGTGTAATAAACTTCATAGATAGCAGCCTTTATATATTCTGAAGGCAGCGGAACAGCTGACTAGGCTATCTAGGATCAGTTGGTTTTGGTATAGTAGATGACTGACCTGCTTTGTTTATTCCGGTGGTGTGTTCTAATTCTAACTGCATAGTTCTTCACATGCAGTTTGTTTTTTCAACACTTTTAAAATCATCTTAATAACATTATACTGTTATCAATATGTATCTGTCTAACATGAGAAGTGAAATAGCGTAAATAACGAAAGAATCATCTCCTTATTATCACCTGATGATTATAGTTAATTTTTTTTGTTTATTACAGTTCGTAAAATACCTTTTTCTCAGTTGTTTAATTTAATCTGTTAAATGCATACGGTAGTTTAGTTGAAGGTCACATTGGGTTTAATTCCCTGCACCCTTTATTCAGGCATCTCCTCAGTGGCTTCGCTGGTGTCATTGGCCTGGGTGCTGGCGTCCTACCACAAGCTACTGCGAGACTCCCGGGACGATAAGAAGAGCATGAGCTATCGGGGCGCCCTGATCCACATCTTCTGGCGTCTCTTCACCATCTCCTCGCGGGTGCTGTCCTTTGCTCTCTTTGCCTCCCTTTTCCACCTCTACTTTGGCATCTTCGTAGTGGTGCACTGGTGCGCGATGGCCTTCTGGATCGTGCATGGGGGCACTGACTTCTGCATGTCCAAGTGGGAGGAAGTGCTCTTCAACATGGTCGTGGGCATCGTCTACATCTTCTGCTGGTTCAATGTCAAGGAGGGCAGGACTCGATGCCGCATGGTGGCCTACTACTTCGTGGTGCTGATAGAGAACACAGTCTTAACTATCCTGTGGTACATCTACAGGGACCCCACCACCACAGATTCTTATGCCGTGCCAGCACTGTGCGGGGTCTACCTGTGCTTTGCCTCAGGTGTGGTCTTTATGTTCCTCTACTATGGGGTCTTGCACCCCATGGGGCCCAGGGTCAGGGTTTTGGCCAGCTCCTGCTGTGCTGAACTCCTTTGGGGGCTCCCTTTGCCTCCAGAGGCCGAGCCCATGGCTCCTACTCCTGGGCCCCGTGGCTCTCATACCACCCCGACCCGGGGCTCCACCGGGGACCACTCCCAGCAGGAGGACCTGACAGCAGAAACCTGCCTGCCCGTGTTCCAGGTAAGGTCCACTGTCCCCACGACACCCATGGGAAGGCCCTACCACCTAGACGGTCCTCTCATCAAGATCGACATGCCCAGGAAACGATACCCCGCCTGGGACGCCCACTTCGTTGACCGGCGTCTGAGGAGGACTATCAACATCCTGCAGTACATTACCCCCGCGGCTGTAGGGATCAGGTACAGGGATGGGCCCCTGCTCTATGAGCTTCTGCAGTATGAGTCTTCTCTCTGAAGACTTGTCCATTCTCCTTTCTCCTCTTTTACTTGTTATCTCGCCTCGTTCCCATCAGTCTCTGGTGCTTCATTTCATTTCATTTTGTTTCTGTTACACAACTACGAGAATGATTCAATTGCAGAAGAATCATTGCAAGGCATACAAAAATATGAAACGATTATGAAAAGAGGGTTTGCAGATAAGCTTTCTTTTATTTCTTAAAATTCGAAGTGTATATATTTACCATGTTGATGTTATAGTATCCTGTTCCAGCAAGTGTGCTGTCAATCAAATTGTACTTCCTTGGGTGAGGAAGACTGTTGTGTTTGTTACCGTATTGGCTGTCCCATGAACGATGTTAAGTCTGATGGGAATGATAGAGGAAAGACAGAGGGTCTTTCTCAGCCCCTCTGTTTTTACGTTGAGCAGCTGCTTCCCTCATTGGCCATAATTCTTTTAACAGTAGTTAATGTAGCTGATTTCTGAGTTTTCAAGATTCAGTCAATTTAGAAAATCAATTACGTGTCAGTTGCTAGCATATACATTTTGAACACCCGAATGTACATTTGCATTTGAAATAGCTAAGGTGCATTTTCTAATTTTCTTCTGGAAGTTGACATAAAAAAAGCCTAAACCCTGCCTAGTGGAGTAAAGTCAAGTAAAGTGAGCTAAATTTATTATTTAGGGTGTGCTTGCCAGTGACATCCGAGGCCTTAATTAGAAGAGATAATGTACGTTCAACCCAATCTACATATGATATTTTTACTAATTTATTTAAGAAAGGTAACCAACCTCCTTTTCCCTTGTCCTTTTCATTCTGTTAATCTGTTGATTTTGTCCCAGCCTGAAATGTCTGAGCTCAGTGACCTCTGCTGGTAGAAACCCATGGAAGGAATACCTACCAAAGCTCACCTAATTGGTGCTTACAGCATAACAATGGCACTGAATGCCAGATTGCCTTAACCAATGTCTCTTGCTTTAGGAGACGTGTCAACAATGAGTCAAAGGGTAAAATAAAAGCTATACAAGTAATATATGTTCAGAATAGTAGAGCTTCTGTCTCTTTCTTTACAGTACTACAGGGACATAAGAAAGAAGCTCCTTTTTTTATCATTCGTATACAAATGAGATTTTGTTTTGTTCTGTACGACGGCACAATGCGAAGAGCACAAGTGTTTTAAAGACGCAATGTACCACTAAAGCACATGCAATCGTGAGAGGGCTTTTGAAATGTAACGGATTATCACCATGCCGTTTTTCTGTATTTATCGGTCACACATTCGATTAATAAGTGGAGCACTTGCCAGTCTACTGGTGTGCGAACTGCCAGTGAAAACAAATATCTACGGCCCAAAAAAACAACCATAGAGGTGCGGGAAGGCTGCTTTTTGTATCCTCCATCATTCCCTGTTCCTTAAGAAAGTTTTATATATATATGTGTGTGTCTATAAACCTCTTCCTGTTCATTTCAGATCTATAATGTTCATCCACTTGTTGAAATTGATTCAAGATGAGAAACTAATAAGGTGCAAATGCATGTCGCAAATCCTGACATGCATACATTTACATGTTTTCAAAGATTGTTTCATCAATTTGTTTGCCATTCATTTTTTTCAAAATCTTTGTGGTAAGATCATGAAAAAAAAAAAAAGCTGGTGAAATTAGAAACTATCTTTGCCTGAATATACCTGAATTTTTACACAGTCTGACAACACGTTGCAGTGTTACAACAGAATACTTTTATAATCTGATACAGAAGAGGTTCCTGTCCCTCGGCATACAGGGCTTACTGCTATTGGCTCCTGCTTGGCAGTAATAATAAAAGCCAAATTGCATCTTTTACTGTAATTTAATTCCTGCCTCTAGTGCACCTAGCCTCCTGCAATGACGCTATCAGAAGCAAACTTGGGGGGACGTGCATACAATACCATATACATATAAAAGGCAAAATTTAAACCTAGTATTCTGGTTGGCCGCTAAGACCAGCATGAATGGATTGCCAAAGACATTCTGTGAGAGTAAGATGCTACTCTGAAAACGTCATGAGCAATTCTTCCCTACTCCACACAAATAATATTGGGCATAATGGACATGTATATGCACGGATAAGGTGAAATCCACAGTCAGTCTGCATCCAGTGTTTTTTGTTGCTAGAACATTCTGCATGTACATTAGCACGTATACGTGTAAATTTTTTGCATAGATTTAGCAATTTTTGTGCCCAGCACCTTGGTAATACAATAAATCAATTACTATACATAGTGCTACCTTGATCAATGAGGAAACTCTGTCAGGAAGGCCAAACTCTCAGCGTCATTCAATAGCATCATATATTACACACTTTAGTGTTCAACTCCTTCTATACCTGAATTCAGAAGCAACTATGGAATAGGATGGTGTAGCTGAGCATCTTGTTCTCATGGAATTGCTTTCATAATGGTGCTTGGTACTTTGTATTTTGTGTAGCAAAATATTCCTGCAACTACAAGCAACGGTGTCTATGGATTATCAGTTATACACTTCAGGAGCCGTCTAGGTGCACTACAAAAAGACACTGCTTTTTTGACCCTTTGTGCCTGCTAAGTTCTTTGCAAGCAGATGTTCTGCAGGTGATACAAATGAGGTGAAGGGTCTTTGCCATGGGTGGAAAAGAGTCTGTGGGCAGCCTGTACATGAGGAATCCACCTGTGCACTTAAGCCACACTGTCACACATTGCCACAATACACTTCTGTTTACGTTAGTCGCCATCTTTTTTTTTTTTTTTTTCTTTTTTCCCCCCAGAGCCACCAGACTTGCTTAAGTGTTGCGTGCGCGTGCGTTTCACGTCAGTCAACGCAGGTCTCCTGGCCTAATGGCGGGTCCACCCGTTGCTGTTATCTGCCAGCTTGTGCGTGTGTGTTTGTGGACTCCGGGCACGAGGTTGGTGCGTCTGTACAGGCTGGCCTTCCCGCCAATGGGTGCGGTTTGGCTCCATCCTTGGTTGCTGCTTGCCCTTTTTCCTCATCGGTGTGGGGCTCAGGTGTATTCTGGTGCAGAGATTCTCCTTTTAGGGATTTTTACATGGGAGGGTTGGGGGTTAGAAAATGGAAATCCTGCAAAGGCACACAACAGGCATCCACGGGGGTTCTTGTTGCATGTTCTCAACAATATGCAGGATCTTTACTGCCATTTTCTGCCATTTGTCGTCCACTTAGGAGAAAAAAAAACAACTATTTTGTAAACGAGTCTGAAAGATTTACGTGTAGGTATGATTGCAAAGTCTTTTGTTTCAAGCAACAAACACATTTGAAAATGTTTAAAAGTATATCCGCGCAGTATTATGTGCCCGATGTCCACACATACTTCAGTGTAATCTGAAGAGCTTATACATGTTCTTGCTTCAGGATTTCCATTTCTAGTTATAGCTCACTTGCTCATTGTTGTTTGCTGAAGTATGTTCCATTTTCTTTTTGTTTATTAATTAATATTTTTATCTATTTTGAGAGAACAACTACTATTTAAGCTACCAATTAGTGTATGGCATGTCTTTGCTAATGCATTCATGTATTTACAAAACAGTTGAGAGAGGATTCCTCTGGGTGCTAATACACTGTGATTTTCTTTGGGTTTCTTTCCCCACAATTTTTTTTGTACCCACATTCTGTGAGGTATACTTTCTGTCAATGAGAGCACTGCCCCCATAATATCTGTTTTCAGTGCAGTTACTCAACGGGCTGAAACAATAGGTCTTAGTAACCAGAGGATGGTTTTGCATAACACTATGTTACATGTGGTCATTCACCTACTGGTCCTTTACTTTCGCCGTGTATTCTTGACAGAAGCACATTGTTTGTGCTAAACGTCTCCTGTTCTCAGATTTCACTGCAATGGTTCTTATTTAAGTCCCTCTTGAGAAAAACTGTAAAACAAATAATATATAAAAACAATATATATCAGTGTTTCCCAGTATGCTGTGTAATCTTCGACAAAAAAAAAAAAAAAAAAAAAAAAATAGTTTAAATAATTTAGTGTCAAATTAAATGAAGTGTAATAATAATAGTTATTATAGTGATTTTTGATTCATGGAAGTTTGCCATTGCTATGGTATGTGAAACACTGATCAAAGTTTGGGCAAGAGGAGCTAGCGTTGCAAATATTAGTCTTTTAGCGGAATTCAGTCTGCTCCTGCCATGCCAAAAATATTTACATTTGTATCAACCTTAGCCTAAGGTTAATTGAATTTGTTTTATTTTTGTATTATTTAGGGCTTTTTTTTTTGTCAAATTCAATCCAATAACTGTAATATGATACTATGTTATGCTATGTTATATATGTGTTACAATCTGTTTAATTTAATTTTTTTATTATTTTTTGATTTTGCAGACTAACAAAACAAAGAAGTACTGTCTATAATTGATTTTTGACAGAAAATGTAATAATCGCTTCCTATATACTTCATAACATAGTATTTTGGTACTTTATTTATTTATTTAAAAAAATATTATTCATAACTTTACATTGTATTAAGCATTGTATCATCCTCACTATCTTTGTTCGTCGCTAATTTTTTATTTTTTTTCCCTTTTCCAGGTAAAACTATTACCTAAACAATAAACAACATACAGGAATAGAAAGAAACCAAAATCATTATAACTGTACTCAAGATTTACAGTTAAACCTTTGACTTATTTTTACTTATTTAATCTCACAACCACAGATTCTTACAGAAAACAATTAAAACCCATTTGCTTCTTACACCTTGTGGTGCCTTTTCTTTAGAAGGTGCTTTCTACTCTCTGAAGTAGCTAGTTCAGCAAACAACAATGCCAGTATCTTTATCTTTATAATGTGCCAGTAAAGTAAGACAAACAAGTGTGCGTAAACGTATGTAACATAATGACATTCGAATATATTTTGCTATATTATACATTCCAGTGTTATTATGGTTAATATATTCCAGTAAGAATGAGGTCCCCTGCAAAGATCTACCACAGACCTCAAAAAAAAAAATCAAGATTTTTAAAAAGCTAGTAAGGCAATACTGGACATCTGCTGGTGTACTTGAGTTTTGTATCGTACTTCAAACAGTCATTTGTTTATATATATAAAAATGTCCACGTTTGAGTAACTATGTTATATTTGCATTTATTAGTGTTTTTTGTTTGTTTTTTGTAGATTGCAGATAGCAATATGTTGGGTGAACATTTACAGCATTCAAATTGGAATCATTAATTATCAAAAAAAAAATCTTTAGGCAATGCAATGAACGTTCTAAGTTGGTTCTAAGTTTTCAATAAAATATGTAATGCCTTCTTATTTTTAAATTTATTTTTTATTGAATTTCATTTTTTTGAAGAGCTGCTGCTCTCTTGTGTGTGACTTGAGGTCCCTCACCTTAATTATTCCCCTGTCTTTTGGATATTTTTTGTTGTCATGATTATCACAACTGCTGTTATTAATGCTGTTGGAGAACCTATACGGATTTTGTTGACACTTTATGTCCTTTTTGAACCTATTTATTTATATGGGGTATTTGACAAAGTGTAAAGAATGCCAATAGATTCAATTTATGATGAATATAAAAGATAATTCTGTTGCAATTATAGTAAACATCCCACTTTCATTTTTAATTATTGAATGCTTAAACAAATGTATAACCTATTTTGCTTATAACATTTCTGTCAAGGATTATTTTAATTTTCTATCCCTTTTTATTACTTAGCCTGATGTCCAGTATTGTTCCCCTCACTTATTTTTTGGGGACAATGTTACTAAGGTGCTAAAGTGGAACCTCATTTTATACGCTTTGGGTTTTAGGTGTAAAAATAAATGTTACTCTAAGAACTTCCTTTGAAGCCTTACCGAGGAACAATTTATTAGACTGTTCATCCCAAAAAAATAGATAAAATCAGAGAAAACGTAATGTACATAGAGTATGAAAAATATTACATGTAAGTAATTGTACTGTATGTATTGTATACTTTCAATTAATTTGTTGTCATATCTGTTTTTATTTTATTTTATTTTACTTGGGGTATGTAATGCTTTTTGGAATACACAAGGGTTAACATACATATGTATACATCAGATATATGCATGTGGGTTTATACTGATTTAATATAATATTTTGTGATTTTCCAGAAAAAAAAAAAAAAAATAGATTCCTTTCCAAAAGTAGAAAATAACTTATTTTCAGGCAGAAGTTGTATGTGTTAGCCCTTTTACTTACCTTGCTATCAGTTACTATTTTTTATCTTTATTTCACTGATGTATGTACTGCAAGATATCGAACAATTACTGACTGAATATTGTTTTAGTATAAAAAATGTTTTAATCTTTGCTCCCTCTGGGATATCTAAGCGAGCTCATGATACAAAAAAAAAGAAAGAAAGAAATAAGAGTACTCGAGGTAAAAGTTAAAGAAATCCAAAAATTCACAGAAACATTTTCATTTTTATTGTGAAGCTTTATAGCCACTGCTTTCGTATATTTGACAAATTAACAATTTGGCACAAACAAATGATGTTTGAAGGATTAATTAGAAATTCATAATTTAATTTTTTTTTTAAATGCATCGACAGTAAAATGAGAACTTAAACATTAAACAGAACGTTTTGATTTCCTTCAAAAATGTATATTTACAATTATCAAATGCATTTACTAAACATGACCACAAATGACAAGTTATGCAATCTCTTAGTCAAGCAATTCCTCCAAAATTGCATCTCAAGTAGCACAGTAATTCTCTTTCTGCACAGTATTCAAACAAGTTTCTGTACTGGTTCTAGATGACTTTGCTTGAATTATTCTTTAAAAAACAAACAGCACAGCACAGATATAAACATGGACACGCAAGCATGCAACCCGCTCTTTTTTTTTAAATTACTAGCTAAAACAATTGTTCGGATCTGTTCGATTTGGATATCAGCTTGGTTTCAATTTGGCTATGATTTGTATTTTAAACATACAACTCAGTGTCAAAGCAGTACTAAGTGGTTAATGCTGCCCAAATTAGACTGTTTAGTTAAATTCAAATAGTTTTTTGCTGCAGGTTTGTCTTTGAGGTCATGAAATGTATTACTTCATGTAGTGAGTTTGACCAATCTTTCTATGAAATCCCTCCGAGGAGAATGTAATGACTTTGAAGGTGTGCCCTTGAAAAGTTTTGGCACACAGATTTAATATGTGCTGTTAGCAACAATTACAGTGTTAAGGCTTATCAAAAGAATAGTAGAATGCTGGTGTGTAAATTGCATACACTGAATTACAAAGGCCACTGGTTCATAAGCACATAAAAATATCCAATCCCCCCTACTTAGATTATTAGGGTGATATGTTTACAGTTTGAAGTAAAGCAATGGTTGTTGGCAAGGACAAAAAAAAAAAAAATCTAATCTAGATAAATATTTAAATAGCAAATGTGACCAGGTATTTTCCGAGTCTATCAAAGTCTGTGTGTAGCTTATATTTGTAGTCTACAGACAAGTGCATTTGCATCTTTTTGTAATGTGACAGTTTTATTTCCCAGAGCAACAATTATTAATTGTCTTTATGGAAACTACAGTAAGGGAGCTATGGTCAATGGAGTTTTTCCTTAACATTTACTTTCTATATATTTGCCCCTTGATCGTGAGGATTTTCCTTTCCTTTCTTCCTTTACCTCCTCAGTGTACAATCCAAGCTCCTTCCTAGGCTGATTGTTACCTCATTTCAGTGTAAAAAGGGAAAAACTGACGTATATCATGTGAGAAATCATGTTTAACTCTTTTGTGAATATCCGATCGTAACTTAAGGTGCTCCTACTTGGTTTTTAATGGTAGCTAAGTGTTTCAAATTTAGTAGCTAGAGGGCTGTCACCTATATCAGGGTTGGTTCTAATTTCTTGCCCTAATATGGTTCTTCAACCCATTTCAGCATTATTGTTAAGTTCTTTAGCGGACACTCTCGTCCAGAGTTAGTTGTTCATATAGGTTTATATTTACTGAAACTATTTTGGTTAAATGCCTTGGTTTTGAATGGGTACAACTTCGAGTTACGTTGGCAGGACCTTTACCAGTTTGCCACTATGCTTCCGTGAAATCTTGGGAAACGTCCGAGTACCTAACATTTCCATTTAAACAAGCACAATGGATCCATGTAGAATTTCAGAGCAGCTGGGTTTAAGGATAAAAATGATAAAATTTCTAATTCAGATTGTGAGGAGAATACTTACTATGATAGGTTCACCCAATAAAAAAAAGCCATGTCCGCTTTACCATCATCATTTTATGACATTGTAACATTCAAGCAAGTCACAGAAATCTTGTATTTCTCATTCACATACACTATTTCTGTGGCTAGCATTCACAATTTAATGAGCACAATTAAAGTCACGTGATCCATATCTCATCAGACTAAAAAGGCCCCAAAAGGGTCAATGTTATTGACACATTTTATTTTAGAGGGATGTTTGAGGTACGCAGTTCCTTCAGATCATCTAAATGGAAGGTGATGTATCATCACGTTCTAGTTCTATCCCTGCTGGTCATTGCAGTTCTGTCCAAAATAAAAAGAAGTAAAACTCTGTAGTTTAGCAGCACAAGGAGCGTGCTTTATTCCTTGTTACATTCATTGAATAGTCCATCTTCATGATTATACAGAAAATGAAGTTTTCCTATTTCAAGGTTTTGCTTTAGCATCCCATCTACTGAATTTGCATTGCTTTATTCAACCCATTTTATTGTTGAAGGTTTTGGGCATTAAGATGACTCATTTGTTTATTTACTCATTTACACCCGTCAGTCACTGAGCCCGTCCATAAGCTAGAAATCAATTTTTTTATTTCTGCGTTTCAGTTTACATGCAGCCAGATCTTCAAATAAATCTCTTTTAATTGGAGGCTAGTTTGCAGTTAGAGATTCATTCATCCGCCACATATGATAAAATGCTTAAAAATATGTGTTTGGCTATGATTTAATCAGGATTTTTTAAAGCCGGCCAGAATTTTGGTCCAGTATGAATAATACCTGCGTGTGAGCACGTGTGAGTGTCTGTTTGTGAGAGCTCATATAAACAAAACATATTTTTATAATATATTTTATTGGCACTTCACCAATTACCAAATGCTTTATTTTTCGGAGGTCATTAAATATTGTACTGAAAGTATTTTTAACTTTAAAATGACAAACACAAAACAGAATTCTTGGGTAGAATTCTCTAAACCTGCACCGAAACCCTTTACACTGAAGCTTCATATCATACTCGCGTCCATTTTCACTCAGGCTAAGATTGCAAAGTAATTCATTATGGATCAAATACACAAAAATAGGCCAAGATAGATGGGCCAAAAATAATACAGACTGAAATAACAACAGTTATGATGAAAAAAAAATATATTTTTAAAAAGAATTTAGAGAGTTTAATGTCAGATTTTTATTTAAATCTTGTGTTTATCATTGTACTTACACCGCCAGTGTTTGCTGTCTTGATGTTTTTTTTGTAATAGTAAGTTTTCTTTTTTTTTGTTGTTGTTGACAGTAAGTATTGTGATGGGAAATCTTTCATTGTTCAGATTTTTGGGGGGTTTTGGGGGTTGTTCACTTTCACGCCTGTATTTACTTTGTAATGATGTGTTTATTATATTACTCATCAGGTGAGATATTATTTTAGGATTTAAAAACAGAAAGATTTTTTTTCTCTAAGATGGTGTAATGTTGTGTCATCCAGATCCTGTACAAAATCAATATATGATGTTTATGATGTATTCGATATCTGAAGGTTAAGATGGCTGTGTCCTTATCTAATGTATCTAACGAATGCATAATGTCAGTGTTGAAATTGTTTTCAAAAATCTTTTAAAAAAGTAATTTAAAAATCTAGTAAAGGTGTTTGTGTAATCTTGCATGGTTAAAATGTGCTAGGTGCAGAAATCTCTAGTGAAAGGTACGCATTGAAACGTGCGCAGTCAAAGGAATGTTTTCTTCCTAAAAAGTGTCCCCGTTTTCCTGCCGGTCACTTTTAAGTCACGCCATTTATTAATTTTCTTCTTTTTTTTTATTGTTGTTGGACATTTTTGTGTCTTTTCTCCACAATTTGGCACTAGCGATTGTGCTAATGCGACTTGGCTTGTCACTATGAATTCTGTTTCCTCACACGGGAAGCTTGAGGAGGTAGATTGGTGTCCTCCTATCCGTTCCCGTTCGATCTACCTGTCTCTTTTAGACACTGCAGGTTTCTCAGGCCACACGAGAGGTTCGGTGCTAATTGTAGGAAAAGCAGGTCCCTCTCAAACAGTACTGCTAGCTTGCAGGCACCTGAGTAGCCAACAGGAGGCGCTGTTGAACGCTGAGAAAAGCCCTGCCAACTCCAACCCACCCCAACCTGGGCAGTGCACTGCCACATTTTGTGCCGTCCCTGTGCTCTCCCACTCACAATCGACAAATGACTCAAACTGGAGTCGAACTTGAAATCCAGATCATAGGGCTCAGTATCTGAGCCCCTCGGGAGGCCAGGGGTCATTAATTCTTCCATTTTCATTTCCCTATTCTGTGGTGTTTGGATGTAGAGCATGAAATACACGTGACAAAGTGCAACTTTTTTTTTTTTTCTCAAGAGACCCAGAAATTAAACATTAAATTTAAATCCCCATAAAATAAATAATTCCAGATTTATAAATAACCAAATATAATACAGTAAATAACAGTGACAGCATATAGATCAAATACAATTTCAGACTTAACACCCTTTTAAAGCATCCTTTTAGACAGTCAATTATTTTGGATCAGATTTGAAAGATTTTAAATTTATTATTAGATTTATTCTTTCTTATGCCCAGTCTGTGAAAGCATAATATTATAGTATAATATGATATTTAAACTATATTTTTACTTTGTAATCAATGTCAGTCAAAAAAGGCCTTTCATTATGTTGAAAATAATGTAAAAGCCATCGGGTGCCAAGCAAATAAAGGCTATTTACAGAAGTAGCCAAATTACAGATTTAAGTTTAGAAATAAAATTCCAGTACAGAATACAAAGGCGAAGATCACTAACCCAGAGAATTCTAGAGGCATGTCAGATTGACAGGTTTCAGACATGCTATTCTTATTGGAATAAAAATCATGTATGTACTGGTGTGAAATATCACGAAACAATGCGTGTGTCCTCCCTCAGTACATCTTGACATTTATTTCTATTTGCGTTACAAAAACTTAAAATACATTTTTTTTTTTATGTTTTAATTTCTTCAAATTCAGCTTTAATGATCAGTACAAAATGAAAATATACAAAAGGTTTCAGAATATACTATGAATTTATTGTTGACTTTTTAAACTTTTTCGTATCTGGGTTCGGACTAAGGCCAAAAAGCTTGTGCATGACTGCAGAATCCAAATCCCCGCTCCTGCCTGTGTCTTCATCTCCATGTTACATTTCAAGTTGAATCTCTTCCGCGTTACGGCCCTCACACGCATCCACGATGCTTTATTTTCCCAGGATTCCCTTTGAAATTTCTCCGTCATTTCATCCATGCTTGACCGTCTTCTCCTAGGACAATAATGAATGTATCTAAAGCATAAGAGCAAACAAAAACTGGTTTGGGTGGAATTTACATCTGTTGTATTGTACTTTTTTTGTCTTTTGTTGTTTAAATGGATCAGTATTAAAGAAATGTTCTCAGATTTAATAATAATTTTTTACCTGACAAATCGTATGGTTTTTTTGGCAAACATGCCAAGGTTATCATGCCACGATGGATTATATAGTTGTTATATTATTGATTTTATTTTTTTATGCTGATTTCTGAAAGGACTCTAAAGTACTGATGATTACAATATCATAATAGATGTTTTGGAAATGAAAGGAAAATAGCAAAAGTTCATGTACAGTCTCATCTGCACAATGTATACCTGAATCAGAGTACTTATTTCCATTTTGTATCTTTTCATTTTAGAACATTATAATATTGTGACTGACATGAAGACAAAATATATAAATGGTTCCTTTTTATTACCAATTTGTGTGGGGTATTTTTTTCCCTATTCATTAAAAGAAAAAAAAGAAACAAAAATTCAAATTACTCATGACAAACATAAAAAACACTGGACCCTTTTTTTCTATTAACCTGATGAAGACATAAAATGCAAAATATTTGTATATTAATGTAAATCAAACTTTGTCAAATATATCTATACAACTACAAATGTAAATTTGACTAAAATATACTGTACACTATCATGGTGACACTTAACATTAGATAGTTTTTAAAGTAACGGGGTCTTAGGACAGATCTTTCAACCAACCTGGTTAGCTTGTAAAGTGAGACCTCCGTAGACCTCCTTAGAGATCTAAGACCTCTTTACTTCACTGCAAGCTCTAAGGCAACTGCAAGGGGGGCTGGGTACCCTTACAAGGCACTCACTAGTCATATCCATGTTGCAGTATGGTTTATTTAAGGCCATTATTCTCCAGCCTGTTGCCTAAGGGGACCATTTCATTTATCCAGCCACACTGGTGTTTTCAAGTAGTAGGTATGAGAGAGAAGTGCATATCATTAGTCCTCATTAGTATCTTAGTTGTCGTTAAATAACCACGGTTAACACTTCTTTAAAAGGATCCAAAATGCATTGTAAGTGTTATGGGAAGACATCTACGTCCCGTGTCATTCCACAAGCATTCCACAGTAGGCTATTCAGCATGGCTTACAGAGTAACAATGTGGATCAATTGCAATGGACTGAGATAATCCTGTGGTTAGTAGCTCTGTGCTAAAATGGTACACTGGGGAAAATTCAATTGCAAAGACCTTGGCCACTGAAATAGGTTCCAAGCTCCATATAAAAAATCTTCTCAATTGCAACAAACCCGAAGTAATAGCTACTGCCCTGTAGTGGATGCTAAAGTACGGCATTTTGAAAGTCAGACTTTGGATACAAAGCAATTTAGTCCCGGAAAACATGGAAATTCTAGAATTTTCAGTAAGCTTTTTAGTTTACTGATATCAGTTCCACTAAAGCGTATTAAACACTTTTAAGAATTTCTCATCATATTAATGTCCCAAAACGTATAGCCATATATAGGCGTTGTCTATGAAAAATACAAGACTTCATCAGTACTATAACTAATGCAGGTAAATACTTCATTTTGAGATGTACTGAGGCGAGGGAAGACAACCCGAATAAATAAGGAAAACACATACAGTACAAGTAAATGTGGTTAGAGACTTTGACATCTGTGTTTAACTACGTACCATGAGCACTCCATATATTGTGAGGTGACTCCACACTTGATACCTTGGGTGGGAGAAGAGACATTTGCAGAATCGGTGACGGCTTACGGCCGTACAAAATAATCAGTACTTATCAGTGAAATGTTGTATAACAGAAGGAGTGAATAAAGAACCCAATAAACCCTTTCCTGCCTACCCCAATCCTATTTTTGTCTTTATATTTCCATTGTATACTAATACAATATTGTTATATAGGAAAGTAGTATATTTTGCAGATATATAGCATCAGCCTCGAGCTTGTGCATGCCCCCACCTAACGGACGAGGCAGGTGAGACTTTTCTGTCAAAAATAACGGTGTTGTACGCATCTCTATGAGAACAGCTGGTAACAAAATAATTTATGCCTAAGGCAGAGGATCATACTCAGGGCTGTGTGAGTTGTGTGCTAAGGTGTGTGAGCTGCTTCTCTGGTCTAGCCTGCCCTAACTTCTGTTGATTTGCTTTAATTAGAGCTGATATTACAGATGTACACTCTGTGGCTAGTTAATAATGCATGCCCCACTGTTTTATCTACCTAACATTATATAGTTTTTTTGTTTTGTTTTTTAACCTCTCCTCTCTGCAGCTTTTATGTACCTAAAGAAAAAGAGGTCTGCAGATTTTTTATATAGCCAAACAGTTCAGGCACTGGGATACTTTGACCAAATTCAATTTTGCGTATCTGACTAATAAAGTAACTATTACAAAACCTACATGAATTCCCATCGTTTGGCATCTGGCACCCTGGCACCACTGGATTAGCAAATATATGTTGCATTGGTAAAACTTCAAGCTATGTGTGGTCAATTTGAAAATAATTTTCAAAATGTTGGTGTCATCTTTTGCGATTAATGTTTTCTTGCTATTTGGTCTCAATTTGCTGTGTACACAAGCTGTATGATGAAAGTTAAATCCTATTATTTAGATTTTCAACAAAGAAGTCTATGAATTAAATTTGCAGTTTTTTTTACATGGCCTTTCTAACAAGGTGGATGTATAAGAAGTCTTTGGAACCAAAGCAAAAAATGTTCAAACCAAAGAGAACGTGTTTGAAGAATGTTCCTCCAGTGTGTCTTGTTCGAGTCCTGGATTCCTTAAAAACTTTTAGTTTAATTAACAATAATTTTATGGCCACCAGATGGTGCAATTTCCTTTCCGCAGGATCCGATCAGCCTGATCATGTTGGATCTGGGAACTGCCCTCACCAGAATAACCTATATGAACTCAAATTTATTGTTATGCATATTTAGATTCAACTTGTGCTTAATCAATTTGTAACTAAAACGACTTGCTTTGCAATAGAAACTCACACTCCTCATGAATGTGGTTAAAGGTGCATTAAAAAGTAAGTAAAAGTAAGCCTTTTTAAATGATTGACTCTTGCAATACTCTGTAAACATGAAGCTGATATTTTACTCTGTAAAGCCCATTTACAATAACTGAAGTTGCCTGTCGCTGTTAAATGCACAAGTACTGCATAATTTGAATCCTTTTGGCATTTAATAAAGTTTGCTGCACCTTTTTATCCTCCCAGCCATAACCATTTTCATTTCACAGAAACAAAATGATATTAGCCCCAAAAGTGAAAGACAGTCACCCACAGTTACAAGCAGACTTCACATTTTCAGGGGTGGTTTGATTGATCAGCTCCATTCGTACGGGCGCCCCGACTGTCATCCCACTCCAGTCCTCTCTCAAGGGGATCTTGCCCTGCTGGTACTGGTTGTAGATCTCCCTGGTGAGGGTCTCAAAGGATAAGCTGACGTTGACGTTCTCCTTGGAGGACACCTCCAGGTAGCCTGCCATTTCCAGCTCTTGGGCCAGAGCCTCTCCCTCAGTCCTCCGGACCTGCCTGCTAACCGCCAGGTCACTCTTGTGACCCACCAGCAGGAAGACCATGGGGGTTGGCTTCACGTACTCCAACACTTCTTGGTGCCAGCTCCGTATGCGCTCAAAGGTCTGGCGCTGGGAGACGTCGAACACCAGGATGCAGCCCACTGAGTTTCTCATGTAGGACTTGGAGATCGACCTGTTAAAATGGTTGTGTGACAACAGAGCTTGAGGGACGTTCTACATCTAAACATTATGCGTACAGTTTGTTCTCCTGCTTAATAATAAGGGGGAAAAAGCCTTCTTAATGTATCAATAGTACTTTATTTACTGCATTTGACAAACCTACTGGCAAAAACATAAATCAGTTCTTTATACACAATGATACAATGATATTTTTCATAACCAGAGTTGTCTTTTTTTTAAATCCGTATAATTGGCTCTGAGAAGTTGTTTCCATTGACTAATGAGGAGACGAACAGTATTAAGGATGGTAAAACATGTTTTGCAAAACAGCCCGATTTTCATGTTCAGTGAGTTGTAATCCATTGTGATTAATTCGTATCGTAATTGTGTTTCTTCTATGGAGAAACAATGAATCCTGTGGTACAGAGCTGGTGCACCCTTGTTGCGTAACCTCACTTCACTGGCTGTCTATGTTACCTGACGAAGTATGTTAGCAAAACATTCTGTCATATTCTGTCATATTCCATTATAGTACCACATCATATAGCCACTTATAACTATAGGAGTAGTAGCTATTAGCCTAGTTGCTAAGCAAAGGAATATCTCTGATAATTTCTATATTCTTTGATGAAACACTTACCTAAATCTTTCCTGCCCCACTGTATCCCAGAGAAGCAGTTTGATCAAGATGCCGGGGTTGAAGTCCAGATGGTGGACTTTAAAATCTATTCCCAGAGGAGCCTGTCTTGATTCCTCAAAAATACCTTCAGTATACCGGTGCAGAAGGGACGATTTCCCCACGGCAGAATCCCCAAGAATAACAATTCCAACCCTGAAGTTCCACGGTACTTCCATTCCATGTACTGTAGCTACCGAAAGCAATTTAAATGAACCTAGCTAATTCAGTATTTTTACCAGGCAGCGTGAGGTACAGATTTGAACAACTCAAACCTTTGCGCAGAACTGACTTTTCTAATCTTTTGTCATCCAACTTCTAAAGATTACTGGCAGTTATAGTGACAGTTAACTGCCTAGACAGGTTAAACATGAGGAAGGAAGTCTTCACTACGGCTTTACAGTACACACCTGAAAAACAAAATCAGCCAGGTGAAAAAAAGTTGAGTAATTCACAGGAAAAAAACAAGCTTAGAAAGTAAGACCTTTCTGCAGAAGAGTACATACCTGTACATACCTGTACATATGTGCCTTTGGTATCAATTGATTTTATTAAAAAAGTAGATTGTAATATCTATCTAAATACTCCTGTCCTTCTGACTTTTGCTCTTTAGCGTTATCAAACGGTAATGTCAACAAAAAAACTTGTTCAGCCTTTAAGAAACAATGGATCCTATTTTTATAACTAGAAAGGTTTCTTTCAGTGCCAAACTCAGGGAAACTGTTTCAGGTTTTTCCTCACAATAAGCAACTATAAAAAAGAAGAAAAAAAATTCCTACTTCACTGAAAAACAGGTTAGGACACATATCTCACAACAAGGCAGTTTAGCAAGAACATTTATATTTGCAGTTCTTAATAGCAGTAATTCAGTCAAACGAAAGCAGTATGATTTTGACAATACAATCACATTTTGGGTACAATCTATTCAGAAGCCTCTACAATCACAATCAAGCGACATTTGGGCACTGTCTAGCTCACATTCAAAAGCAACCTCATTGAAAAATCTGACTGTCAGCAAGTAATCAGCTAACTGATGTCTTCTATAGCATAAAATGTGTCAGATCGACCCCAAAAATTCTGGATGAAGACTAGGAAGTTAAAAAACAACAACTGGCATCTAGACGAAAGATTCCGTGAGTACGCATGTATTCGGACTCTCCCGGCTCTCCTGGCCAACGCGCTAGCAGAGCGAGAAGCGGCGGGTGTTGATGTTCATCTTGGTGACGCCGATGACCTTGAGCGGAGCGGAGAGGCCAAAGCCTGAAGCCACGGGGAAGTCGCACAGCAGGTCGGACAGCTCGTCACGCTCTTCCAGCTCCAGTGTGGCGTCGTTGAGCATCTTGCGGTGACGGCTGCAGGCCTGCTCGATCTTCAGCTTGTTGACGTCGCCGCGGAGGCACATCAGCTGACGAGCCAGCTGCTGGTCCTGCAGGCGCATCTCGTCCTGCAGCGGGGCGGGGCGGGGAGGGAAAGGGACCCATCAGAGACGCAGCAGGGCTGGCTGTGGCTACTAAGCGGGACGGCCATGTTAATTCAGCTACTCTCCCTCCCTGCTTTGAAATAGCTGTATTTCAAAAGACAAAGTAAAGGTAATATTGCTTAAAACTCCTTATTTCAGTTATGTCACCACAGAAAGCAGTGACCTAAACGGTTTCTTGGGCAAATTGGGCCAGTTTAATATAAGAAATATAAGGAATAATTTGAAATATAACCTAAATTGTTTCTAGCTGTTTCTAAAGGATAGGATTAGTGTATGCTAATAATGGCACTTTAAAGTGTGTTGTGATAAATAGGTCAGAGAAAACGCTGACCAAACGGGTGCTGGCTAATAACCACTTAATGCTATTAAGCATTAATAACCACAATTAATGCTATCATATTTATTTATGTCTATTGCATTAGAAAATGTGTACGATCAACAAAAAAGCTTTTAGTCTAAACAATGGCCAATAATGACAAATATCCCTTTGTTGCATAAGATTTTACTTCTCCCCCATCATATGTTATTGGATTTCACTAGTATTTATTTTCAGCCATGTGTTTTGTAAGGATTGTGCATTGGACTGAAATAATTCCTTGGCAAGGAGTCCCGGATGGTCGCATCTGACTCTTGGATGAGGTGGTTGACCCCCAGAGAGATCCTTTTGGGAACGGAGTTGAATCGTACTGCTGGAGGCTCCTGGCTTGAGGGGATTTACTTGAGGGTCTTGACTCAGTGGCAAACAGAGTGGTTTAAAGAGACTGAAATATAAGCAGTAGGGACACTGGTCCCGCCGTGATTCCCGCCGGAGAAGAGTTTATGAAAGTTTATGAAAGTGCAGTCCCTCAAGAAGTATTCGTTTAACCGGCGAGAGAGAACACACCGTGTCAGTGAAGCACCAGAGATCCACCAAACCCTAAAGGTGAGCACCCAGGAAGAGGAAGGCTAAGACGACTTGAGGGACACAGAAAAAAAACACAATAAACGGCAGAGGGCCAGAGGGCACGCAAGGCCCGGCCAAGAGTGTGGCGAGAGAAGTGTCGGCCATGAGGCTTTGCATGGGGTTAGCAGGGGGAGGAGGCAACAAGGCGACAGTGCATAGGAAATAAAAACGGGAAACCGACGTCAGTGGATCAGGTAGGGGAAGATAGGAAGGGGGTGCAGGGAAGCAGAGACAGGGAACCCCCAAGCCCATACAGCGGCAGCAGGGGCCCCAGCCGAGGGGCCGGAGCGGGGGGAGAGCGGGTGAGAGGAGCCGGTCGAGGGGAGGTGTCGGGGCCAGTGCCACAGTGGCGTGGGCGCAAACAGCAGACCCAGTGCCTGGGTCATGCCAACAAGGCCAGAGGTAAGGCAGGCAAGGAGACCGGAGCAGGGCGAGCGGCCCCAGGGGTGCTGGGAAAGAGGAGAGGGAGGAAGTGGGAAACGGGCGAGGGAAAAGCGAGACCCGAGCACACGGAGCACATGCTCACAGGCCCGGGGTGCAGGAGCGACATCGCTGAAGGGCCCAGGATGACATCAGGGACTTGGGCCGCGGTGCGGAAGGGACCTGATGGTTGCCCTGCAAAGAAGACACATGCAGAGCAAACAGGTCAGCTTTCCTCACAGATCCCAATCCAGAATAGGTGGGGTGGGGAGCAGAGTCAGAACGCTATGGCGGATCTGGGGGAGAACCGGAGCGGAGAAGTGGGAACAGGAGAGTCTGGAGCGACAGCAGGGACCACAGGAATACTAAGGGGGGCGAATGGCAGGAACGCCGACTGAGAACCGAAAATCAGGATTAGAGAAGGGCAAAACTGGCTCGGATACCGTGGAAGCTAGCACCATCAGAGAGAACCTCATCAGAGATGTACAGCTCAAGGTCTGTTAGGCCTTTTTTTTTTTTTTTGCAGTGGTATGTAGGAGAGAGGGTTTGTGGGCTTTGTTTAAAACTTCTATAGTACTTGTCTCCCTGAAAAATATCACATGATTTGTCTTAAATGCAAAAACAAGGAACTTTAGCCAATAAAGCAGTGAATTATTTTAAATATGAAAACCAGACGAGTTCTGTAAATAATCCAAGAATATATTTAAAGACATGATATGTTGTTTTCAATGAATATAACTTTATATTTATAACGTGTCTCTGTATCATTTCTCTACGTGTAGAACATAATTAACGCAACACATATTTTTCCCATTTAAATGTAGATACTTAACCTGAAAAATAATGTGGTGGTCTGGGGGTTTTGCAATTCTATGACACATGCATTTTCTCCCTAAAGTCATTTTTCTCATATTACCACACTTTAATTTACCAAGACCATGAACTATTAAGAACATCATTAGCTTTTCCTCACCAGTTCCTTCCTGAGCCAGAGAAGGGCGTTTTCGATAGCCCCAAACCCCCCCATGCTCCCTGAAGCCAGGCTATCTCCCTGGACAGTTCTCATGAGGGGTTGTGTAGGCCACCTCAGGGATGTCAGGGTCTTATCCTTAGGCCCCACTTGCTCTTCTGGGTCTTTGAGGCCTTTGATACTGCGGGCCTCCAATTGGGCCCTCCACTCCAGATAAGAAGGCCTTCCGGTGTTCAGTCGGAGCTTCTTGGTCAAGGCCTTCAGACTCCTAAGGTGGTCATCTTGGACAACTCCGTGGCTGTCCTGGCTCCTGCTTGGGTCCTCTGCCTTGTTTTGCAGCGTTGAAACTGTTTCCATAGTTAATGTGCTAAACACAAACTAAATCTAAAAAGAGAATCTGATCACTGCTTAACTAAAACTGTATGTAGGAAAGGTATCGATAAAGAAGGATGTGCTTTTAACATCTACTAAGCTAAATGTTAATGCCGGTCTCTGACCAGTGTTTCCGATTCTAGTCTGTGATTTATTGATAGTTTGAAAGACACACCTAGGTGTCAGGGCACAGAGATTACTGTGCCAATTTGCATATGCCTAAACCACTGAGTGAAGACAATTCATCACTACATTGCACAGGCAAAAATGTCTGGATTATTGTTCATAGGCAAAGTGTGGTTTCCAAACGTATGAAGCATCAGCACTTTGGTTCTAGAAATCAAACACAAAAACAAGCAGAATATATTCCATCTGGTCATCTGCCATGTAACTGAACACCTGAATGAGTAAATAATTAAAACTGAATAAGTCATTCTAAACATTAACAGAAAAAAACATGAACATGTACATTTTTGAATAAATATATTATATAATATAATAAATAATTATGCATGAGCCAAAACTATGATATTATCAACTCCAAGTGACACGCACAGAAAATGAAATATAAGGTACCATCTATACACTGGGGCAATGCAATGCTACAAAAGTAATGTATCTAATGCGTGCGTGCAAAGAACAACAAACAGATATTCTTCCTTCTAACCTGTCATTCGGTGTACTGTATACCTTTCATTCATGTTACTTCTCTGATTGCAACACCTTGAGATCGGGTGTCTCTGTTCACAACCTGTTTGATTGCATGTTTGTTACCAGTTTGATTTATTGCACCCCTTTAAAGGAAGCATGACCTGAATGTAGAAATTATCCCTGAAAAAAAGCTTTTAGAGACTGCAAGAATTGTCAAGTTTCAGCAATTGGCATTAATTACCTTGAGACGGCACTGCGATTGAGGAGCTAGGCCTACACTTTAAAACAGAGTGTTTCGTAAAAGTCCTTCGAAGAGGTATATAAAAACGTTTTAAAGATGAGGTTCCAGCCCCGTGTCGCTCAACCAGAGAATTAACACGGAATCTAGGACAGAGCAGCTGCATGCTAAACTGGGAACCCCCAAGGTCCTGACATTTATTTCATTCATCAGCTAGTATTTACCAATCTGTAAAAGTGGCATCAAAACTCATTAAAGGATTTAAAGAGTTCAATATTGTTTTCTAGGGAAACACTCTTGCCAAGAAACAAGGATGTTTTAGCACAATCTTAAATGATATCCAAACACTGGATAATCACATTTTAAAGCAAATTTTAGAGTGACTGCACTTGCATTTTGCCATGGTTTTAAATTGTAGTAGACGAAGCCAACAGCTTGAAGGGCAGTTCAATCAAATCCCAGTAGTTTTTACTCAACATCTGCGACATAATTATACTTGCTCTCAGAAGCTATGAACATCAGGTATGTGTTTTAGAAGAGTTACACTGATCCATCTATTCCACTGATCCAGCGGAACACAAACCCAAAAAGTTCCTAGTTTTCAACAGCTGAAATACATTATCCTCTTTCTAAGTCTCCACTTTGTAATCATCTGTAAATGACAGCACACACAGCTGTAATATGTACGTTTCCTAATAAATCCCCAAAGGATTTTTTCTAATGGAGTTTGTGTCATAATTTATTCCGCAGTTCAGCCTGGTGTAATTGTTACAGTAATGCAGCATTCGTTCATATCGAACAACACAACTGTAGGCCTTTTTAAAATTTGTTAAACAGCACTGTCCCTCCATTGAGACTTCTCTCCATTGAATGACTCATCATAATGACAATTTCAGTAACGCATTCCAATCTGTAAGAAGGATAATTCACATTTTTCGATCTGAATAATAAAAAAATCAACAGAAAATTAGTCACCCGCTCTGTAATCTTTACACCTATGTGCTTTCGTGTACCTGCATCTCTGCTCAACCTGCCTGAAACGTCAGTATAGATCAGGCTGACTGCAAAGTAAATGAACCAGTTCTGATGAGAGTGACAAAATCAACCACGTAGTTCGTTTTTTTAAACTTCCTTTGGTCATTTTGTGTGTGGGGGGGGACCTGGACCTGGAACCTGGCTCAAGAGCAGACAACAGTGGGCAAAGTGAGGAAAACAAATGTGAGCTTCCTCCTACACTGCTTATGACTGACAACACCACAGTTGTGTCCTACTGTCCAAAGAAAGTCAACAATGTAGTCATGAGTACTTAGCACAAGGGCGTGGCTTTCAGCAAAAGAGTGGACAAAAAGCCACCCATCATCCTCGATTATAAGGAAAAACGGGGAGGATTGGACAATCTGGACATAGTCCCAGACGTACAGTTAGCAAATGACTGCCAGCTGGCCTTTAGCCCTCTACAAAAATATACTTGACAATGCATGTGCGCTTTGGTCTGGAATCAACCCTGGATGGAACTCTGGAAAATTTCACAAATGGAGAATATTTCTTCAAGAACCCCCAATTTATTAACATAATAGAAGGGTTAAGTCAGCGGAAAATACTGGGTTTAGAGCAATTTTGTTAACTTCAAGTGGTGACCTCACTGACCACCTATAGCATCTAAATCGATTATTCCGGTTATAGGCTGGTTATATTTACAAGCAAAATGCAGCTTGGCTGTTTATCAGATCAATATAACACCGGATAATGGATATCCTCTTCCGATAAATATCATAACCTAAAGTTTCATGATGTGAAATCGAGTTGGTTACTGCATTTTCAGTTAAAAATAATATGAACAAAACATTGGAAATACATATGCAATAGTTAAGAAAAAATGGAAAATTGTGCATGACAAAAAAACACAATTTTCACATCGCAGCTTATTCATGGAATATTAACCAGCAATATGAATGTGTTTCATTTCAATTTGGTAGAAGAAGCAGACACTACGGTGTCTAAAAGCATATTTGAAAATGATTTTTTTGTAATGGCGTAATACATCTGCATCGTAAATTTTACTATATAAGTGCGTTGACTCACCTGACTCATTGATGACGCACCCGATTCCGACTCCATTCATTATTTCCTGCTTTCTTCTGGTAAAACCTACCCTTATTTTCCCAATCTACTCAACAGTCAATCCGTTTACTTAACACATTGCGCAAATGACGTGAGTCTACTAACGCCTTTCGTTGCCATTTAATTTCTCATTTTCAGCACCATGGGGAGCGGGTATTGCGTCAGATTTTGGTTTCCTGCAGACAAGTGGCCGCTCGACAAGTCGTTTCAGTCTACCTTTACTGCAATGTGCTATTCACCTTTCGGTACATTCGAGCGATCCGAACTGGAATACTAAACGACTGCTACTTCCAAATGAACGCGTCTGTAATACAGAGGGATTGGTTTTATGTACTGCAATTGTCACCTACAGTACACACGACAAACACGCACCTAGATTTTTATCCTCGGCTACAATAGGCTAGATGGGATAATATATTGTGATGTCAGGAGCAAGGACAAGTTATTGTTCGTGACAAAAAACAAACAAAACAAACAAACAAAAAAAATGTGTTTGAATACATAGGATCAGCAATTAGATTGCATGCATTGTACACATAATATGGTGCTCAGCTGGAAAGCAATTCAAAGAATGGTTTAATGACGAGCTGGTACCTTAATCTAAATGAAAAGCAGCAGAATGGTACTTTTGACATATGTATGGAAAAAACATTTTTTTTTATTTAGTTTTCTTTATTATAAATAATGATATCACATGCATGTGTTTTAGTATTCTAATGTTCAGTATTATATGGACGTTATATTTTTAAATTAAACAAGACTACTTACCTTGTTCTTAACCCTTCCTTCTCCCCCTTCTGTACTGCCTAAAAGGGTTCCAACACAAACTCTTGATTAAAAAGAGCATAATATCAGTCGTTTACTATAGTGCATGGCTGGCCTCCTGATGTCTGAATAGTTAACCACAGGTATACAGTTGGGCATGTGGTTTCCTAACACCCAAACCAAAAAATTGTGTGGGGCCCCGCATGGCTAGAGGGGGTCCCCTGCTGCCTTGGTAGAGGTGTAACTTTGCAGCTTGAATTGCAATTTGCAACAAAATCCTTGTTTTCTCACATAAAGTAAAATAATATACACATTTGATTTCTCAGACCACACATGGTCTGTATGTATTTAGGGTGTGTCATGACACATTTGAGCTTCCGTAACCAGGCCAACATCAGCTAGCAAAATTAATCGCGCCTATCCCTGTAGAGCACAAAAACAAAAGAAGATTGAAAAAAATGTAACACTTGACAAGAAAGTTTCCAGAAGCTCTCTAGTTTATATAAGAGTAACATCGCCAAGGAATCATCCAATGATTTATTTAACTCGCTTATTTTAACTTACAAGAGAACACCTTATATCAAGTGCACTGTTTCTACTGTAGAACGCCCATTATAAGGACATATGATTGTGGCAGTTGTTGTGTGTTAATGCTAAATTGGTCATGTATGATAGAGGAGTAGGGGTCCTTAACTGTGCTTTGACTGGGGCCACAAAATAGACAAACCTACCTGCATGTGTAGAGCTCTTCATGCAAAACTAAAAAGACTGTTCAGTAAAACATTTTATTCCACTCACCGATTTTCCACTTTCTTTGTACAAAGTATGGTCCCATCTCTGCAAAGTATTAACCTAATAACGTTTCCTTTATATATTATGCAGTTATTTGGCACTGTGTGTCACTGCATGCAAAAATGTTTGTTTTGGGGTGTTTATAAATTAATTAATTTATCTTCCCCACTAGGAAAATTGTCCCCCTCTCAGCAGAGATCCCCCTGTTCACCAGCAGATGTCACTGCTCCTCATTGTTTTCAGCGCCACTGAAAAAATGAGGAGGGCATACCGGCACAGAACGTTTATGGAAAATGTTTAGCCATTTGTTTAAAACGATATGATATTATCTAAACAATGCTATGGTTCTTCTGTTAAGTTCTTACAAACATTCAGATGTCAAATATCAAATGTTCTTTTGATGACTGCTCCACATCTGTGTTTTCTGTTTCATCTTGAGTGAAATATTGAGTCAGATCTTTTTTTTTTCTGTTACGTGTCTCATTATATTTAATTCCTGCTTCATCTCAGTTTGAGTCACCAGTCAGCTGAAGTTCAATACAGACAAAACAAAGGTCCTTATTGGGCTCTACAGGACTCCAGGACTGACTCTTTTCTCTTTTAAGCATAGGGACAAAGTGTTTCTTTGGTTATTCATTTAGAATAGATTAATTATTTATTAACTGACATGTCCCATGATATTTTAACACTATCCATTCAGTATAAAACCACTGACTTTTAGCAGATAGTCGATTCTTTTTACAGACTTTAGGCGACTGGGATAATTACATTGTGTGGGAGTGTGCGAAAAGTGTGCATTTTTTTTTCCTTTTGATTGGTATTTTTTCAATAGAGTAAGATAATTAACACCACACTTCTTAATTACCTTGGAAGTTCATTTGTTTGGAAGCAACAGACCCGTGTTTACTCTGTGCTCTTTCTGAAATTTAGGCTGCTATTTTGGCGGTCATATTGCTGTGCGATGCAGACTGGTGCTAAGCACTGGTGCTGGCCAGTCGAGGTATGGCCAAGGAAATTTTGTAATTTTCATTGTTATGCTGCAAC
>JAOYSI010002072.1:0-12335 GCA_025775065.1 Hiodon alosoides
CACACACACACAACACACACACACACACACACACACACACACACACACACACACACACACACACACACACACACACAACCATTCCTTTGGGATGTTAAAGTTCCTCACAGAGCTGTGACCCGTATTTTCCCCAGCACAGTGTGCTGAACATCAGCTGCTTTCAATTATGGGCCCTCCCCCTCCCACGGCCCTACGTTCCGTCACCCTCTGCTCACACACTCGGTCTAGACTAAAAAACGCCTAGCTGATTAAACTTCTGGGGCACCAGCCCTACCCTACTAACCAGCAGAGAGACCTCAGATGACTGAGGGGTTCCCCCCTTCTTAGCAGGGCAACAAAATTCCAAAGTTTGTCCTATTCGTAAGTGGGTAAGAATTTACACTCATCCCAAGTCAGGGCAAGGGTTAGAAACGAACGAACGAACACACGCACGTGCGTGCAAGCACACACACGCTCTCCCTGCACGGTCTCCATTTTGGTTCTGGACACTTGTTTATCTCCACGACGACTGCCTGCCCCACGGGGGCCCCTCTGTCACACAGCCGGCTTTTTATAGCCCCGGCTACGCTGCCCCCGGGGTCAGAGCCGAAAGCTGCCGGGGGTAATTGCACTCTAACAACCCCAAACCCAGGCGTTTCATATTCACGCAACATTCACGGAATTATTGAGCAGCACCAGGAGAGACGAGAAGTTCTCAGGAGTCAGATAATGGAGACCGGCCTCTAATACAACTTTGCTCTCCAGATGTTTTCTAATGTAAAGAGTCTAATTCACTGGAATGTCCTGTGGGACCAAGGCTCAGGTGATCTTCAGTTTGCACCAAAGCTGAACAATAGGCTTCCTGTTGTAGGGAAGCTTCCGGAAGGAGAGGGCAGCGAGGTTAACAGGGGTTGTCTGGAGTCAGAGGATTGCTTCCTTGGCTAACAAGTCTGAAGGGCTGGGTCAGGAGTCTGTCAATGCATGCACATGCAGGCGCACGCAGACACAAGCACCCCAGCTTTGGTTAGCCACATGATCAATACTAATGGTGAATCTAAGCCTTTCCTGCTCGACCCCAGAGCACGTAAACTGGGATACCATTTATTGAATTACATCATTATTATAACTAAAAACTAGTAAACTAGTTTAAAAATGTTAAGTAGTAAGTTATTAGTATTTAAATCTATAAAATTGTTGCAGTTATTTTTTTACTTTCTATGGTGGTGAGGGTGAAGTTCTTCCTTGTTTTAACCACAGTGGCTAATGAAATGAAATCCTTGGAGAGAATGTCCGGAATCTGTCCACTACAGTATATTCCTCAGCATTAAGGCCCTGGTCCTTGGGCTTCGCTACAGCAAGAACACAACTGTTTAAAGACATTCCTGTGGTGGTTTCTGTTTGAAGAGTTGCCAGGCAACCACACATCTTCCCATCTTCGTTTACTGCCAAGCCTCATTCATTACGTCCAGTGTGACCTAATGACCCTGTGACTCTACTGCGCCCCTAGCAACCGACACATCTACAGTAATTATATACAGAAAATTACATCTAAGTAATGTTTTTTCTTTTCTTTTTCTACTTAGTATTAAAAAATGGACAGGGCCAATGTAACCCTTCGTGCACTTCACAACCCCCATTCTGTTTCCGTCTGTGCCCCTGCGATATAAGGCTGGACTACATGCCAAACCCGAGACGGGCACCTAGAAACAAGAGGGGTTGTTTAAATGACAAGGATCCAAACTATAGCGTGAAACGCTAACTGCTCCCAGCCTGGCTCGAGGATGTTCCAACGGCTCCCCCCATCTCTTAAAGAGAGGGCAAGGGAAGAAAAACATTGTTTGCATTCAGAGCAGACTCAGGGCGGGGCGGAAGTGGGAGACAGTGTTCGGGAAGGTGTCACTTGTGACACGGGTGTGAGGAATGTGGGCCCCATCGTAGGCCGGGAGCCAGTTGCGGTTCTGGTGCTCAGGGGACGTAAACCGCCGATACTAAAATGACCTGAAGTTATTTTTCCCCAAAAAGAAAGCGAAAAACAACGGGGAAAACGGCACTTTTCTCCCCGAGCTGAAGCAGTACAAGCTGAGCCGCAAGCCTCCAGCTTGCTCCACGGTAACCCTAAACAACTGCCGAATTGGAAACGCGAGGCTCCTCCATGCGCCGGCAGAACTGGGATCTCTGTCACCGGAGACAACAATACCAGCCCAGCTATCCGCTCGTGATACGGGTCTGTCGGCAATCACTGTGATGGTATGGAGAAAACGGTCAGAGAGAAGTACTGAAAAAGCTCAGGGTGTAAACTGAGCCTTAACACTGTGCCTCAGTTTACCACGAGTCTCTGTGCCTCAGAGACACAGCGCAGCGCACGGCTGTGTCACATTACTGAAACGGATTGACGAGCGAAAGTGAGAGAACACGAAGCAAAGCCGGTGACAATGACTTACTCTGTACACGTGAAATTGTGAAAGAAAGGGCAGAGATTTCCTGAGCATGCTGAAGCGCGGCATCTTGGGTGTGAAACTTTAACACGCTCCGTTAACGCTGGGCATCACCGCAGACAGAACCCTCTCCCAAACCCTCAAACTGAGGAGGTACGCATTTTTTTAAGAGGAAAAACCAATAACGCAACAGGACTGCTCCCCTCCAGCCGTCTGTAGATTGCATTCCATCACCGGGCAAATCCACACTAAGCTCCTCTGAACCACCGCTTGCACGCAGAAACGTGGAGAGGAGAGGAGAGGAGAGAACAAATAGCTTGGGCAGTGGCAAGCTCCTCAGGAAATCCACGGTTCTCTCGCACCCATGCCCCGTACCGGGCTCCAGCCCACAAAAGTCTCCCCTCACTCCATTTTACTGCCCTGTAGATCCCCCATCTGGTCCATAGACACGTATTTCTGTCGTTTCACTGCAGGAATAAAGATCCAACTTTAGATGGAGAGGTGCGTGTCTGTGCGCGTCTGGTGTGCCTGTGCGCTCAGTGTGAGCCTCTCTCTCCCGGGAACCAGATGACGCGCGGATCACCCAGTGCCTCCCCCACCTTGGCAGCCTGTCCGGGGGCCGTGCTCCGCCATCGATCTCGGTCAGCTCTGGAAGTGCCCTCCCCCCGCGGACAGGACAGAGACTCTTTGGACAACCATGATTTGATCGGGAGCCAGGAGGTCAGATTTAACTACAGGATGGAGTGTTCATTTCCTGTAACTCCCCCTCCTTTGGGATTTTAACAATCTCTCTCTTTCCCTCTCTCTACCCCCCCCTCTCTCTCTCCCACACAACTGCATATCTTCTTTATTTAGTTCGTACTTCAGTTCCCGTCTGAATCCTTCCAAAAATGTTATCTTTACCAACTGTAAACAAAGAAACTCCAGCTTTTCAATTGGAGATTCAGTTCAAGCCAAAAACTTACTTTCAGAATTATATGACATTATTTCAGCATTTACACACTTAGAAATTCTTATCATATTAAAAAATAAAATAAAGAATGAGCTACAAAAAAATCCATCTTCTTGATTTGAAAAACACACAAAAAATAAAAAGTTTTCAATTGGCTTCTGAATAAAGGAATTTGACTGGTGTAATAGCAGAGCACATTTTCAGTAACTCACAGCAACATTTCAGAAAGAACTTTCTAAACATTTCGGCAACGAGAGAAAGGGGCTTTTGCCCCCTCCAGAGGAGAAACACAGCAAAAAGTAAGCCAAAGTGATTCAAACCTTCTTGCCTCCCTCACAACAGCCACGATCAGAGAAACACACTGCTCACCAACTACAAATACACCAACACAAATGGGACGTCACACACTTACCACCCATGTGTTTCTGAAGGAAGGTAATGACTGGCCCGTCTCCAGATCTGTGCGGGATGATACTAGCCCACTGAAAATCCGCTGGACAGTAAACAACCTCTTTCCTCAGTAAACATTCCTTTTCACGTACGCATTGCTGACCAGCGCAGACCCGTGCTTGCCAGGGCAATTAGCACAGACAGTCACGGAGTGTAGAACCTCGAGGGGTGTGGGGGTAGGTTTATTTGGGGGAAGGTTGTGTGATTACTCATTTAAACTACTCCTGCATGCTCTCATTTAAAAACCAAAACATTAAAAAAAAACCTTGTAGGTTTGTAGGCCCCCACTCCTGAAAGCTGCATTTTCCCTACGCAGCCACTAGAGGTCACATCCAACACAGAACATGCATTCAGTGCAGTAAAGCAGTCGGCATTTGGCTGAGGAGCAAGAGGACGACGTCAATGACCGAGCCTTTGCCCAGGAAACTTAAACCCACATGCGCTGGAGCCACAGATAAACCTCTCCTGAGCCACAATAAGGTAACGTTTGTTTCCCAGACCACTTTATCAGTCACATATCAAACCTGCAGCCAAATTGGCGATTCAAACAAAATCATTGGTTCGTCCATTAAGGAGCACTGGCTTAACACATCAACAAGATGCATCTGTGTGCGTTCTGTGTTTGTCTGTGTCTACGAGTGTGCGTGTGTCTGTGCGCCTGTGTTTGTGTGTATGTTTCTAGGTGTGTGTGTGTGTCTGCGAGTTTGGGTGAGTGTTGAGAAAGCTTTGGGAGCACAGAGACAGGCCCGCCTCGCTGTGTCAGGTGGGAGGGGGGAGCTTTGGGAGCACAGAGACAGGCCCGCCTCACTGTGTCAGGTGTCAAAAGGGGATGACGACATTAAGGTCTCGGTCTCGGTCTGTCAGGCGGATGCCAGACTGAGCCTTGGGTCTGTTCTCATAAAGGTGGGTGGACACACAAAGAACTTTAAACTTAGGTGGAGATCAGCCCAGTTTCCTCCCACGGTCTGAATAAAGCCCCTATAATCAATCAATTTAATTCAATAATCTGTAGACATGAGGAGCGTGGGGCATTTATTAAAGTAAATATCCGTTAACACCTTCTGATAAAAACAGGGCTGGTAAATCCTGGCCCTGGTATCCACGTGTTTGCATCTGATTTATACCAGGAGGACCAGGTTTGGCAACGCCTGGCTAAGACCATTGAGTTGTTTTGTTATGGAAGCCCACAGCACTCGGTGGAGTGAGGCTCCAGGAAGCCTGACTGCCATCAGTACTTTTCTGAAAAGGGAGCTCAACCTTTCAGTGCTCAAACTGGCTCTGAACTGAGTTTTAAAATTCCTCTCTCAGTCAGCATCACTTTGGAAAATGAGCAGAATTCATTTCTCAGTCAGCATAAACATAAGTTTAAATGAATCTGAGTGGTTAAGGGCTAGTTTTGTACAAAGAACAGTGCCTATCAAGGGTTAATTTACAATCTCACAGAAATGTTTTCTTATGACAAGCTAGCTGGCTGGCTTATGAATCAGATTGTCTCCAATACATTCAACATTCAAATGCTAAACGTAAGTGAGCAGGGCAGGAAGCGGGTGTCCGCTGCCTTACACCCTTAAAACCATTAGCGATTTAAAGTGACTCCAATCCCCTAGTCCTCAGACTTGTCATCACTTAGTTCAGGTATGCTTACAGGAGGTGGCACCTTGCCACAAACTGGTCCTCATGCTCACAACAGTGGCTTGTACCAGTCCAGATTACACTGACAGCAGTACGTACTGGTGGAACCGAGTCAACCCAACACACCCAAGTTCTGCCAAAGGACTCAATAACAGAGACGGGAAAAGCGCGACGCTTAGCAGATTGTTCCAGGTTTATTTGTAATAGGGATGCACCGAAATGAAAAATCTTGGCCGGAGCCAAAGATATAATGAAACACTTGGCCGAATGCTGAATACAGAACCCGGGTTTTCGCATTTGTTCCCATATATTTAGCCAATTTTTTCACCATTGCAGAAATTAAAATAGTCTAAATGTGCTTTTTACCATTTTGTCTTGCTTTTCAAAAAATAAAAATAAATTACAAAACTACAATTTAAAAATATTTATTTAACACGGAACATTTTTTAACATTCCAGCAGACATTATACCAACAAAGCACAATATAACTTAAAACAAATAAATTAGTAAAATAAAAATATTTCTTTGAGCCCCCCTTCTTGAATAGCCTATATTAGGCCTATAACTGACAACTAAAAAGTGCATTAAAAAGTGCAAAAAAGTGGATGAACCCACAACAAATGAATAATCGTCCAAGATATAAGCCTACTTAGCCTACTTCTTCAGGAAAAGTGGCAGGTTCTTCTTTATGAAAAGTAGCTTCTCTGCTTTCTCGCATGAAAGTCGGTTCCTATCGATGACATGAGATGCAGCGCTAAACGGTACATTTGCTTGGAGCAGACAAGTACCTAGGATCGGAATCGTCAAATCGTTTTTTGACAGTTGCTCATTTCAAAACAATGATGCTTCAGAGATAGATAATGAAATGGTTGAAAACCGACGCAGGCCTACTATTTTTCCAAACTGAAAATAGCACAAAATACACGCCGCCGTGTATTTAAAATTATAAATTAAACTTGTAGTGCTGTAAGTTTTTGCAAATGCACTCCCTCTAGAAAATTCAGCAGAACAGTGTCTGCAAACGGCCATTTCTGCGTCTTTCTCAGGCACTTTAAAACGCTACCACTCTGCCGACATGTTTGCGGCATTTATAAAGCGTGCGCGACTCACTCCGCGCTGGTTGCCATTTGATCGCGTCATCAAAAACGTCATTGTTCGGTAAAATTTATTCGCTCTTTTCACTTATTCGGCCGAACACCGAAAGTGTGTTTTTTTTTTGCCATTTTCGGCCGAATAATTTCGTTTGCAGAACATTCGGTGCATCCCTAATTTGTTATTATTTAAAAGGCGAGATACAGACTCCCACAGACTGGAATCCCTCAGTACTGTGCCAGTCACTTGTCTTTGGCATGTGCCTAACTAAACTAAAGAGGTGAAATAAAAGCCCCCTATCCACAGACTACAACAACCCTCTCTTCTCCTCTGTGGGTCCTTGGCAACACAGCACTTCAAACCTGTCTTGTGGTGACACCCCAGCATAAACACACACAAATGAACCCCTGTCCAGAGTGGGAGGGTTGGGGAAAAAAAATAAAACACAAAAAATGCCCTTAGGGGCACCCTTCAGTGGGTATCTGCCCCATCGGTGTGCCCACATGCCTGCCCGTATTCAAAACAGCAAGGTCTCTTGGCAGACCAGCAACATCAACCACAGGTTCAGTACCTCCTCCTCCTCCTCCTCCTCCTCCTCGTTTGGCAGTCGCTGGTATTCGGAGGTGTCCGCCATACCAAGCGGAGAAAGGCAGCCTTGGGGCTGGAATTTAGTTTAATGCTGCTACCCCCACCCTGCTGTGTGAAGGGCAAGACGAACGTTCTCTTTGTCCCCTTGCGACTCGTCAGAGGGTTGGGGTTGAGATCCTCTGCAGGCTACAGGGGACACCGCGGGTTTCACATCACACCATTTCTCTGCCCCGCACTGCAGGGTCACCTCAGTGCCATCCTCCGGTCCTTTTTCTATCTCGGCTGACCCAGTTTAAAAAGCCCAAAAACACAAATATATTCCAGAAGTCAGTGGTTGGGAAAGTGGGCTCTCTTCCCCAGGACTGTTCTCCATCCTGTCCTCCCTCTTTTCCACGGCCCCTGAGCCCCACCCGTCCCCCTCTTTGGGCGATTTCTCGGCTGATGCTGAAATGTAATCCCTTATGGTTTTAAACACTGCTCACTTCTCTTTATGTTCTCTTCCTGACTGCAGCACTCTGAGATCCCCATCGCCCATGGCAACACAGTGGCTCCTCCAGTGAGCGGCAGTCCGGATCCCCCCCCCCCACCCCACCCCACCTTCTTGTGCCAAGATCCTTTTCTGAGCCCAGGCTGAAGAGTGAGACTGGAGCACCGTTATACTTTACCTTACCGCGGCTCTGCAGAGAGAACCATCTTGGACGCATCTGGGAGCGAGAGCCTGTCTGCTAATCTCTCTCCTCCCCACCACAATGACAGACCCCACCCCCAGTGGTTTATCGCACAGACAGGCCTTCAGCAGAGACCCACTGAGCACGCTTAACAAGGGCCCAGCGGTGAGTGGTCGGGGATCCTCTGCCGTTAAACAGCAAGCCTTCCTTTTTGCCGGGATTCGGTCTCTTGGCGTCACGTCGGACCAACGCGCAGTCACTTGATCAATTGAGCTTTCTGAGGGAGCTGCGAGTCAGAAAAATGGGATCCGCCACAGTCCGGAAACGTTGTCACCGGTCCACACCACGCTCATTTCCAAAACGCCAGGAGACAATCACGATCACGCTCATATTGCAGGACTGCGAGCTGCAGCTGCATTTCCGGAAGGAATGGAGAATAATTACAATTCTTAAAATCTTCCACTTTATCCTTAAAATGGATCAGTGGTTTTCCCGAAGGATGCTGGGAGTGGCCCGCGGTTGAGCTTGGTTCTGACGGGCCGTTCGATGTTCAGGTCCACTGTGCGCTGCGTTGTGCCGTCAGCCCCCCCCCCCCTTCAGCACAGCTTAACTCGCAGTGGCCCACAGATCAGCAGCAGCAGCCAATCAGATCCACTGTTGCTGTGCCAAGCCAGGCTTTCTCTCTTCTTCTATAACCCCCCCCCCCACGTTATCCTCCCCACCTTCGTCCCTTTACATCTCTCAGCAGTGACTAAATGACACGAACGGGCAGCTGGGGTAAACCAAGCGACAGCAGCAAACATTGCTATGCTCCGCTACATCCCATCCCATCTCCCCTCCTGCCAAACTAACTGCCTACATCTCTCGCCTGCAAGACTACGTCACACACCCCCCCTTCATGCTCACACTCCACCTCTCTAACACACGCACATGTAGACACACAAGCACGCACGCACGCACGCACGCACACAGACACACAGACACACACACATATGCAGACAGACAAGCATGCACATCTACACACACATGCACACGCACACGCACGCACACAAGGGAGTCAAGCAGATAGTGAATGAGACATGAACAGGCCTTTTTTTTTCCTGGGTGAGGATGGGCATCTGGGGTGATTGATCTTCAGGCTGCCCACTCCCTGTCTGATGAAATCACCACACTCCATTAGGCACAGCCAAGCAGGCCGTTTTAAAAATGATAAAACCTTCCAGCATTAAAAATAGAACAGGCTCCGTTAATCATTTCACCTCCCGGAGATGCGGTCTTGTGCCAGCGCACCTGGCAAGCCTGGCCGATGAGAGGCGGCACCGTTTGACTCACGACACCCGCTCCAGGGCCAAGTCGTCACAACGACAGGATGCATCACATTTATGCCATTGCGTTTCACAGCCCCCACCCCCAGATCTTTAATCATAACCAGAACAAGGAGCTCACCAGCAAAGCCCGTCCTTTAAAGCTTCTCCATATGCTGAAGCAGGGAAAGTATTTTACTATCCCACGAGGGACGGACAGATGCATCGCCCGCTGAATGCAGGGAGGTAATGAGGCACGCACACAGGTGCACAAGCTCTCACTCTCACAGACATGCTCAGACACACACACAGACAGACGCAGAGATATACACACACACGCTCTCATGCTCACACGAGCACACGATCACACACACACACAGGGGGTGATGAGACGCCTTCGCAGCTCTGCCTGTGGCTCGGTGCCAAACCCGGCACGCGTTCAGCTGGTGCCGATTGCCACTGTGCCTTGGCAGCCAGGCCAACTGGCCCGCTGATCATTGACTCCTAATGACATTGAAAATTAATTATTTTAAAAGTTAGTTTAGCGGTTTGTTCACGAAGGAAAGGCTAACCAACAACCAACAAAAACCCCACCCTGAACTAGGTACGTTTTTAGTTTATGCATATACATTTTACATTAAAACCATGTTGTGATTTAATTTGTACCAAAAAGATACTAAACAGATACTTCACAGACAATATGTATTACAATGGAGAGGCTGGAATGTGGTCACAACCCTCTATTAAGGCCAGATTTTACACTGCGGTGAGGATACGCAACAATGTACAGTCACAGCAGTCCGCTAGCTTTCGTTAGCACTGAGCTGCTAGCTAACCAGCATAACTCGGTCTAACAATATCAGGAAACGTCAAGTCGACTTTAGCTAGGTTTGCAGGCTAATACTGAAACTAACATTAGCTACTACCACAGTAAGTGATTTACTGAATTAGCTAGCAAATATAATCAAAGACACATTTCCTGATTAAAATACTTTTTTTTTACAGAGGGAATATTATTGTACATATTCCTCCCTACCACCGGAGCGACCCAGGTTAAGATCCAAACTGCCCAGATGCAGGTTTGTGTCACCCCAGTCATGCCCCACACGGTGTTCGTGCCTTCCCACACAACAGCTGGTTCGCAGTCCAGGCCTGCTCCACAAATTCGACTGCCACCAAAACTACTCTGACAATAAGAGGTGAAACAGGATGTATTCACATTTTTAAATTTCACATACGAGCACTCACTCAACATGTCTGACATGAGTCACGGCTGGACCCAACGTCGACTTCTATCAAATCTGAACCAGGCTTGAAAAATCTGAAAATCTGACATGTCACCAGAAAACCAGCAGGGGGCAGCATGCAGCACGCTAAAGATAAATGGTTCCGGTCAGCCGCTTTGGACAAACACAGAGACGTTAATAAAGTGGGACACACAGCCACAAGCGCTTTGTCTTCCCAGGAATGACTAAAAATAAGATCCAACCATGCTGGAATAACAACTAGTGCGTTTCCAGTGAGAAAAGGAGCTGCGGGGCCAGGGCCATTACCTGCACAGAACTCCCAAGTTTTTGCCCCCAAATTGGTAATGATATGATGGCCTATGTCGATTACACAATACCACTCAACTGGCCTATCAGAACTTACAAGTTCTACCGATCGTGACCATGCCAATCCAATCACCACCCAACCTCTCAGAAACTGAAGACCTGGCCCTTCAGTCCACCTGAAAACAGTGGAGGGTGGATATTCTCCTCCTTTCCCCACCCACGGCCACTGACACACTCCTCAGTAACTTCACTTATAAGTCATCCAGTTGCCAGAGTAATGTGATTGGACTGCAAGCGTACACAAAGACAGACAGACTGCAATCATCCTCCGCCCACCCCAGCCTGATATCAATGTTCAGTAAACGCACAGCAGAGGTGAAGCACTGTAACATTGGTGTGTCGGGGGCAGGAAGTGCAGAGAAAGTGTAGAGTTTAAGTTTGGAGTGAGAGGCTCTGTAAGATGAGAAACTGCGTGAGAGTTGCTGATGGATCCTTTTCAGACCCAATAGGGGTTTATTACACCCTGACAAAGCCCGAGGATATGAAGGACGCATGGAGTTGCATTTGCACTGGAAGGCGTGTCTGTCACTCAGCTCTCTGTGGGGAAGAGATGCGTCCTGACAAAGTAGGTGGAAGGAGGGATTGTGTCTGACAGGCCTGCCAGAACAGGGGCCCTTCCCGCCTGCCTCAGCTACGGGGGACAGAACCCAAGGCATGAGAATTAGAGAGGGGAACCCTGATGCGGGACCCTGTAAACCTTGAAGCCATCCCAGGCTGAAGGGCAGAAAGGTCTCCGCCACCAGAGTTGACCGGCAACTGCCTAGCGCATGATCCTGGCAAATCCACGGCCATAATCCACTCCAAGGCAACTAATAAAATGATACAACATGGTCAGGCCAACCTCCATAGGTCAGGCGTCCCTCCATAGGTCAGGCGAGCAGCTAGCAGCCTAAGTCTGAGGTCCACTAAAAAATAAATTGAAAAATGAAGATGGAGAAAAACTTTTTTTTTTTTATGGTTCCAGCCTGCGCTTTGCCGGATGGTACAGATTAAGCAGGAGGAGCACGTTCCGCGTCCTTGGGCGTTGTAAACCGACACTCAGGAGTGACAGGAGGATAAAATAACACCCCAACCCCCAACCCGCGCCCGCATCACGCTCAGGGCTGACAAGCTCCAGGCGGCAGGACCAGAGCTCCCCGAGCCCCAGACCCAGTACTATTTACAGCTCCTGGCAGCCGGTGCGTACTCCAAGGAGGGTGTAAAAATAGGCTGGTGTCCCAGCGCGGCACACATCCACATCCACACCCCCCCAAAACCCCCCCCCAGAACTCCTCTGTGTTGGTAAAAATAAATAAATAAATATTACAACCACAATCATTTGTAAGACGTGATTATAAGTATGGATAAGGAATGGATCCTTCATATTGGCCGATGTTCATCCTGTCTCAGACTTAAAACAAGTGAGTGACACTGCTTGTAAAAAGTAAAAAAAATAAGAAAGGACTGATTTCAGAATTGTTATGCAAAATCATTTCCTTTTCTGCATGGCAGAATGGCAGATGGCAATATGAGAACAAAATCGGTCGGGGGGGGGGGGGGGGGGGGGGGGGGGGCGGGGGGGGGGCGGGGGCGGGGGGGCGGGCGCGGGGGGGGCGGGCGGGGGGGCGGGGGGGAAGGGGGGG
>JAOYSI010002073.1:0-16416 GCA_025775065.1 Hiodon alosoides
CCCCCCCCCCCCCCCCCCCCCCCCCCCCCCCCCCCCCCCCCCCCCCCCCCCCCCCCCCCCCCCCCCCCCCGGGCGGGGGGGGGGCCCCCCCCCGACATTGTGGTCATCGTCAACATTATAATTTATTATATCTCACCAGGGACAGGAAGGGAACTATCATTTCATGGATGAAATCCTCAGCCTGCACTTTAGACCAAATTCCAGCTACACATTTAAAAGAAGTGTATGGCACTGAAACTGTCAGTGTACTAGATAGTTCGTTAAGGATATTTTTACAAGTAAAACCATTACTTACAGATTTTAGACCCATTCTGTTCCAACACCGTATCATTGAAACTGCACTAGCTAAAGTTGTAAATGGCCTCAACTGTCTATATTAATTTTTTTAGATTTCTATAGTGGCTTTCGACATGATTGACCATAAAGTTCTTACTGATGGTTGGGTTAGTCTCTTGGATATAGTGCTAAACTGTTTTTAATCTAATCTAACTGGGAAAAAATATTTTATTGTTTTGGGGGAGCATGTACCAGGTATTTCCTGTGGTGTCTAACAAGGCTCTATTCTAGGGCCAGTCTCTCCATAAGCAAAATCCATTTTCACCACTATGTGGATTATATGTAGCTTTAAATATATGTTGAGCCAGATGAAACAAAAAAATAATAACACCAACGAGTGTTTTTTAATTTATAAATTTATTTGAGACCAACTGCAATAGACCATAGACAACCAATCAATACAGTTGGCTGAGGCAGTCAGTGGGGATTTCACATTAAAGCTTGTGGGGATGTCACATCTTTTGTAGGTATTATTATTTATATACTGTGTATTTAAAAACAGCATCAGAGCAGAATGAACAGTTACAAAGCGATTAATAAGGCTTTTTGCTTTCAATAACAATAATAGTTTAGGGAATATGAACTAGCAACTAATATAAGAGATATAAATATTAACCATTAGTGAAAGCAGTCGCTTTTCTTTACCTTCTGTCCTTCTATTAACTGTAAAAGTCATATATGATTATTTCCGCATAATGTTGTACCTGTTTCATTTAGATTGAATTGATCAATCGTTTATAACAGTAAGGCAAGTTATTATTATTACAAAACTGCTAATTAAGATAAGCTATTGTAAAAGCCTTATTGCCTTAAAATTGTTCATCTGTGTTGTAAAAATGAGAGTTTAATAATTAGAAATCATGTAAAGACATCACTTTGCTATGAAAAGGGTTCATTGGGATGGATGTGATACAGCTTTCTATGATTCTAACGTTCAGTATATGGTGCTACATAGCATTTAGACATGTGCTAAAATCAACATCCTTCGTGACCATCCCTTTTATTTGCACATCTACAGTGGCAGTATCATCTCTCAGTGACAGAGGGCTGTCTCAGTGTAGTCTTCCAAGAGAAACGGTCGCACATCCGATCCAGATGAAAATGTGTGGCTTTTTAATTCTTAAAATAAAATGCTTTGCATCACTTTTATGAACATGTGGAAGTTGTGTTTGGAGTTGTTCCTCTCTAATCACGGCTCTCATTATCTTATAATTACTGAGTCGTGGCAGGTTACGGTTTGTAACTGTCAAATAGCTGTTCTTGTGTCTGGCAAAATCTCTTATATGGGTGTTTATTAGGCAATTTGCATTGATTTACTTACTACTTCAACGTCTCAAGCGATAAACTTTTGGCAGAACAATTTGCTGCTATAGAAGTAATCATTTCTTTTCTGCTTTAATTGCAGTTAATGTATTTCTTAAATCACTTTATAAAATTGTTAACAGGAATGTCGTCTGATTGGTAGCAGGTGCTTTGATATTGTATTAAAACATGTGACTTGAAGCTTAACTGTGCATATTTTTTAAATAAAAGAGGTAAAAAGAGGTCTTGATTGAAATATGCACACATATGCAGAGAGGAACATGTATTAGTTCTATATAAATGAATGAAAGCTGCACATCTGCTTTGCAGGAGGTTACAGATGTTGTCTTTCGGAATTTTTTCCCATTCAAGCGGTATTGACTGCTCGAACGCATGTTATGTTGTCATGCTGTTAGTCCTAGGTCTTACAAATTATCCAAATTTATTCTAGCAATGTTCAAAATAGGTCCCACAAGAGGCATAAAGTATGTGTTGGAACTGGAATACCTAGGACTATACAAGTGGAGTTCTAGATTATCACACTTGGTCGACCTTATTGATTAAAGTCAACCAAACAACAGTATTTTTTAATTAATATTCATTGATTTTTTTTCGGACATAACAATGTTTAATAATAGTCACATTCTTTTTTCTTAGGGATTTTGCAGATCTGGTATCGATTCAACAAGGAGAGGAAGCCGGATGTGTTCACTCCCAGGTCCACTAGCTTGGCCGATGGTCAGCTCCACTGGGTCCGAGTTTACCGTGAAGGGAAGGATATTCACATCCAGGTTAGCTCTGCCAGAGACCCATTCCTCCTGCTAGGTCAGGAATACTCTGATGCAAATTTTCCTTGATATTGCCACAAGCTCCAACAACCTCCCTACAAGTTATAAAGATTATAGCAAAATCCAGGGGTCATTTAATGGCATACTCTGATGCAAATACTCTGATGCAAATTTTCCTTGATATTGCCACAAGCTACAACCTCCCGACAAGTTATAAAGATTATAGCAAAATCCAGGGGTCATTTAATGTGAGAGGGTCATAGACATTCAAATTGATTGACTCTACATTCTTCTCAGCGTTACATATAAGGATAGTTATACAACAATCTTAAAGTCTTTCACCCGCTACTGTGTTCTAAATTATCTATATTTTTTGGAAATATTATAACCACCCCCTGGGTGCAGGGTGTGTCGTTAAGAGCAGGATCGCCATAATCACAAATCACCCGACTAAACAATCCAGCCGCCCTTTATTCTGAAGCTGATAAGCCATTGCCTCCAGCTGTACCAATTAGTCAGCCGAAGGCCCAGGGTGTCAAGCTGGTTGGTCTTAAAGCGGCAAGACACAGATTCTCTACCCACTGTTTTGCCACAATATGTGCTGGGTTAGTGTGGCTATTGCTGAAGACTGGGAGACTGCTTGATCTGCGGGTCTAACTTTATCTGCACAGGTGTCCTCCTTTAGTGGCTGGGGTTCAAAGCGGTTGAAAATGCATTAAAATTGTAATTGCATTACAGGTCATTCAAAATTGTGGGAAAAATGGGAAACAAAAAAAAACAAAACAAAAACGCAGACATAGGGTGTGATGAAGGCTACATATGGACGGTTTGACTGTCCATTGCAGGGCATGAGACACGCAGACATAGCCATACACTTGGGCAATATCGCAGTTGCTGACTTGCGAGTCTTTGGATATTAGAAGTAGACAGGACTACCTGGAGGAAACCCACATTTGAATTTGACACTGTGAAGGATCAGCGCAAACCGCCGAACCACTGCAGTGAAAAATTCACCCCTTGAGTGGATAACTTTGGTAGCTAAGTGAGTCCTGTTGGATTAGTCTCTACCAACTTTCAAGTTAATTTCAGTACTTTGACTGGGCCACACAAGGACACTCATTCACTTTGTTATTCTTAAGCCATCAAATTCACCTTCAGCCCAGCTGAGGTTTTTAGCAGAATTGAGACAGTTTTCCTCTCTGATTTTATATGAGATATATATATATTGTTTTTTCTCTCCTCAAAAATGGCTTAGTTTTTTCCACTCTGCAAAATTGTCCAGCTGGGATATTGTTGACTCATTGGCATTTACTCCTATGTCAGCCATTCAATGTTCTTTCAAAGTCACCCTTGTCTTCATGGAGGAAACCCATCCAGTTTGTTCAGTGTTCAGTTTTGATGAAAAGCCTGATATTGGCAGTATCTGGGTAGTTTCACACACCTTCTACTTCTTAATGACCAAGTTGTATGTGGTCAGTAAAGGTATATTCAGTAATGCCTTTGTTCAACTATTTTGTTATTTTGAAAGCTCTTTGGTTTTCATCGCAAAAGATATCTGCCTTACAAAGGCAGGCGTATGTACTCTAAAACAACTGAACAAATATCTAAATACTGAGGCCACTAAATATGTATTTTTTTGCATATATAAGACACATTTATTCCTATTTAAAAGTGTTATGATTATAAGCTCTGAAGTTAACACTGTCTAAGGGGAATGTTTTAAGCCCAAAACCCAATCAGTGTCCAATGAGCAACAGAATGTTTTCTCACTTTAAGCTCGCTTTGAGTTTGAAGTTTATTAACTAGAAAGTATTAATTTACTCTCTTCTTATTTCCCCTGCTAGATTGACAAGGACATAAACCAAAAATACACCCTATCATCTGACACAGAATTGAACACAATTAGATCCCTGACTTTGGGCAAAGTCACAGGTAAGATGTCTTTTAATGTTAAACCTCTGAAGACAGAGTAATGTGAAAAGGTGTGATATCTATTTAACGAAATAAGACCTAGCCCAGTAATCCCAATTTCCCCCTTTTTCTCAGACAGCAATAAGACAGTCTCACCTCTACGTGCAACTTGTTAGCAAAAAAAAAAAACCTACCAGGTTTTATTTTAGAACTACCAAATAGTAATTTGTGTTATGCTTTCTGTCTGCGTGTGTATTAACATAAGTACATTTCAGTAAATTCCAACACATTCTGTGGGTGATCACAACATTATTACAACATTATTACAACATTATTACTACCGGTTGCGATTGAGAGAGTTTTTTTTTTTTTTTTGTAGTTGCTCTACTAAAAGGTAAGGCGTACTTCAGTGAAAAATGTATCTATTCTTTGAGATTATTTTATTTCTAATGCTGTGAGTGTCTGTGTTTTCCAGAACCGAGGGTAAGACACAATGCCCACAGACACGGAGTGCAGGGGCAATAAAGGATGTGTTGAGTGAAGGATGAGTGGATTTTTAGTGCACTTTTCCACCCCGGAGGCTTTTATATTTAATTAAATAACTAGAGGAGATTGGATGTGACAAAGCTATGACCATTAATCTAATGGAAGGTAGCAAACAGAACCTGCTTTAATATCAGCGATGACTGACAAAAATAGCATGTCTAGTCTTTATACCAATGCATTAGTGTAGTGTGTCTTTTAGACAGTGGCGTGCCTGGTCCAGGGGTGGTCAGTGAAAGGTAGACGGGGTTTTTTTGGTTACCCCTTTTATTTAGCATCGTTCTGATCAAACTCTTAACGGAAACTCTGCAAAAACAGGGTTTAAACATTTAAATAATAAAACATCTCAATATGAAGCTCACCAGCTGTCACACCAGACTTCTACAGTCCAATTTATTTTAAGCCAGCATTGCGGGCACAGTTATTGTCTCTGATTTGCATTGTTAAGCTGTCACCCGGAGCTAAAAATAAAAACAACTAACTAACTAACTAACAAGGATCATCGAAGAATGAGTTATTTTGTTATTCTCCCGTGGGTGTGACAATATATATTATTATGTAATTATTTAGTTAATTTAATTGATAATAGTCTTTATAGAGACAATATATGTAGATCAGATTTAGGAGTTAGCCCTGGGATTAATTAAAAAAAAGGAGTAGGCTGATATTCCAAACTGTTAAAACCTCTCATTCGAATGCATAATGTGGCTCATTGTGCATGGTTTTTACGAATTTGCCCCTTTCTCATTGTTTTTACCATTAGAGAATGGTTGAAAACAAAACAATTAAAAAACAATTAAAGATCATTGTCTACAAAGCAACACAATAAGTGGTGTTAACACTGTTAAAAAATAAATAAAAACAACATATAATGTTTCCATGCTTGACAACCTAGTCGAACCAATTACCAGCACTCCACTTTGACAAATTATGTAAAATCGACAAGTTAAAACTACTTACATCTAATCAAATTCTTTTGTTTTGTTTTGTTGTTTTATTGCATTTTCAAGACATTTAATTGAAAATTAAGACAGTTAATGTGATAATCAAAGTCTTCTTTGGATTAGTCCTAGTCCTTAATCGAAATGGATCAACCCAATTTAGGGAACATTGTCGGCCTGGATGCTTTTTCAGTTTCGACAAACCTGTTATGTTTTTGATGTGTCATATTCTAAATTTCATTGTCACGTCCAATTCACTTCTAGCTCTTAACGCACCTGTATCAAAGGTTCGGATATGCAATTCCGTACTAAATCTATATTGAGTTTACATATTATTAACAAATAAACTTGATAACTAATCCGAGTGTAATCACTCTTGTTTGACAGCGAGCATGGGCGTGGATGAAGAGGTACTGCGGGCGGGATCCAGGGGTTTCGTTGGATGCATGTCTTCCGTCCAGTTTAACGAGGTGGCTCCCTTAAAGGCTGCGCTACTGAATGGCGACAGCTCGTTGATCAGCATACGAGGACGTCTGGTTGAATCGGACTGCGGATCCACCTCAGACAGGACCACGTCGCATTCACTCTCAGGTAGACCGCCTTCACGTTCGTATGTTCGCATGTATTCATTTAATCGTTTCCGTACGATCTCGCAGCTGAACCGTGTCCGAAGATGAGCGCTTCCGGACTCCACGTGACCGATCATGCCAGCTTTATTATTCCGTCATATTCCATTTTGCCCTTCACCTCCATATCAAGAGTCTTTTGAATTTTGTTTGCTTATTCATATATGTTTCCTCATCCATAGATTCAGAGAAAATCAACAGAGGTAAAGACCTGCACAAAAATGACTCTCAAAGTGATTCTGCAGTAATTGGAGGTGAGCTTTACCAACCGTCCCCAATTGTTAAATCGCTCAGTCTTTAGTCTGCTTTAATGAAAGCCCTGATCACCCCTTCCAATTCACCTCACCAACACATCTTTGTCCATTCAGCATAAAGTTGCATTGAGGTGTTACCATTAAACAAATTAGTTCTGCAGGGCCATTGTAATTTTTCGCTGGGCGGTTAGGTCAGATAGCAAGCAGATACATATTGTCGACAAAATTATGATTGCAACTATGATTGCCATTTTTTCTCCGCAAATATGAATCTCTTTTCTTTGTTACATTACAGTATGCTTAGGAATCAATCCACGTGCTTTATGATAGGTTTTTGAATTTTCAGACTAATGAGATTAGCTCAAAAGGATCAAGTAAATAAAGACGTTCCCCACTCTCCTTCTACCCAGGTGTGATAGCAGCTGTGGCCTTCATCACCCTCTGTATAGTGGCGGCTATGACTCGGTTTATCTGCCAGCACCGTCATGCCCAGCAGACGGCTGCTGTCAAGGAAAAAGATCACCGGCACACTTTGGAGCCCGCCTATCGCGCACAACTGGACCTTCAGAACACAGTGCACAACAGCAGGAAAGAGTACTTCATTTGATACACTGCCACAACTGGTGCCGCCCAGAGCCTTCCGGTTCTCATCCGCCGATCTTGTGTGTTTTAAACGTCTACCTAACTGCCCAGGATAAGGTGCATGGCTTCTCGGAGAGGAGGAGTGACTGTGGCTTTTTTTTTGTATACTTCCTGGCTTCCCAGAACAGCGACCTTTCCCTGGGCATTCTGGGAAATTACCAGACCCACTGACTGTCTTCAACCTCTAGGTAGCTAATAGGATAAGACGAGCAGTTGCAATGGTCTGTAGGAGTTTGATTGTGAGTAATGTGGGAGCTGTTACTGTAAGCAAGTGGTAAATGTGGGCTGGAGTCCACGAGGCATTGTTAATGCTTATTTAAAGTTTGTGATGGCTTATGAGTCAAAACATCATTTAGAACCTGCGGAGAGCCTCAAAAAGTCGGAGATGGTACTGAGTGAAATGTGTCAGTTCCTTCCTGTGTGTGTGTGTGTGTGTGTGTGTGTGTGTGTGTGTGTGTATATATATATATATTTTTTTTTTTTGTTTCTGCGGGAAACAGAATGTATGGAATTAAACTATAATAACGGTGTTGATTTTGGTTGGTCAGTCTAAATTTTAAATGGGCATGAACACATAAACGTAGGAGGCAACGGATCCAGGTGCATGAGACATAGGAAGAAGGTGTTTGAGGGCCAATTCACTTCTGGAAGATGGGGGCCAGTCAAAAGCATGGGCAAGCTGTGTATTGGGTCAGGAGTGTCGCTGCCTTATCAGTCATGCCACAAACATATCCCATGCACCATTTTGCGACTCTTCTTAAGTGTCATATCCACATGTGGAAGGTGCACATGCCATTTTGCTATAGACACCTCCCTCAGAAAGTCCAGGGTCACGATGTTGTACAAATGCAAACAAACCGGATTCTTATACCGGATCGCGGCCCTGTTGCTGATGCAATTTTAAAGTGTAAATCGATTGCACTCAAGAACTCAAGGGCTGGGAGGACATAGACAACCTGCTAGTCACACTTTGCATAACCGTGTTTAGTAGCTTCTTCAATTCATGAGCAGAAGACATAAGATACTAACAAAACAGCATTAGAACGTTTTAGAAGTTTTACCTAGAAATACCAAGCCACCAACTGTGTGACACACACACATCCATGTTTACATCGTACAATTGCCCAGAGAAAGCATGAAGGTACAACAAATTTGTGCAAAATTCATAGCGTGTTGTTACTGGGGGAAGGGACAGGGCTCCATATACACCAATTGACTCTGGATCCGATAAGAAGAGATCCGTAAGTCGTCTACTAAGGCATCTCCCTACTTATGATGGAATCTGAACATCTAAGGAACAGCTGTTCTCATCCCTTGGCAGAAGAATCTATCAATTTTAACTGAAGTGGCTGGCTGCCAGAGGCCTTGTGAAGCCTTCAAAGAGGCTCTTAATGTTTCCAACACAGGTTTGCTTTTTTTCTATACTTTGCTGCAATGGCAAATACCCTTCCTTACTTCTACGTTATTTGTTTTTGTTTGTTTACTTGTCATTCATCTTTTATATCAAGCTGGAACAATGAAAACTTTGGCTAGATTTTAGCAAATCCCCTCTCGGAAACATATCAAAATATACTCCTCCGTATAGGGTAATTCAGTGATGATCTATTGTTTTAAATAGCGTGTATCATTTATTTTATTTATTTATTTATTTATTTTGGTGTAACCTGCATTTGTGCCTTTTGGGGCACACAAATCCGGGGGGGTATTTTGTAACAGCAACACATTACAGCAGATTGAACCATGTCAACTGAAGAAGTTAACCAAAGGCTTTGGAATCTTCTGCGTCGATAGCAGACCTTTTGCTCACAAAAAAAATCTTTCCCGATAATTTGACTCAGGAAGGCTACCCATGATGCTTTCAGAACAGCGACCCACAAAGCCAAACGCAATGTTCCCATCCAGATAGTCACTGTTATATTTTACAGGTTATTTTTATTTTTATTTTTTAAATCTGTATGCGGATAATATAGATGATATCATAGATAAATTATACTTTGTCTTGCTTTGTCTTGCTTGCTTCCTTTGACGGTAGGCAATACACAATCTTAAAGACCCCAACGCTAAGCATTACTTCTGCTCAACCAAAGTTAATTTGATTTAACTGAGCGATTATAAATTATGTTTATCAAAGGCAGTACGGATAACAATACAATTTTTTTTTATTATCATTATGTATTTTTTTAAAGCGCTTGTAATGCATTGGCCCAGACGATCAGCCCAGAAGCTCAGATCATATCAGGTCAGCATAAAAAAAGAGTCACAGGAACAAATTAAATGGTATTGCAGATCTAAACTCACTGCTAGGAGCAACTCTTGCACAAATGGATATATTCAAAAATAGACTCCAATATATGATTTCCGGCGTGCAGGAATTATTAAACGTACTTTCCTAAACTAGAACTATGAGAACTATGAGGTCAAGATTAGTTGCATAAAAATTAATGTGTACAGCAACAATCTTAATAACCTCTCAGCACAGATTTTTATTTGTTATAAGTTTTATTTTTATTTCAAACATCTGTTTGATTTCAGAGCACACAATATGTATTCCCTTGGTGGCCTACTTTTTTGGGGGTGTTTAGAATGCTTTCATGGTTAATATTTTGAATGCTATGTATGTTAACTCCATTGACACAGTGTGATGATATATTCTATACACATTTTATTGTTTATTCATCTAAATCTAGGCCCTCTTAGTCAAAAAGCACACTTTTGTAAAATGAGATATATCTGATTATAAAACATGTTAATGTAAAATGTAAAATCTGTGAAGTATCTGGAAATAGTAAAGAGTTTAAGGCAAAAGGCTGGGTAGTGCAATAGAATTTTAGAACACAATATAAAGGCATCGGATGTATATCAGTTTAACATTTCCAAAGATGGGCTGACTGAAACGTGTTGTATTACATGTTTATTGGGTTTTGGATCTTTATGGCTATTTAAGGCATAGACCTTTATATTATATCACTACCAATAATTTTCTACCTGGCCATAGAACTGAACCCAATGAAACAAAACTAGTAGCACCATTTTAAGACACAAATTACAAAAAATCTGATTATTACAAATTATGATAATGAAAGGCTTTATTGTAATGATATTTTTTTATGAAAACATTTACTGTGATAACTGCTGATACAATTTACTCTAAGGAGGTACTCGTACAAACCTTTTACATTTAAAACGGTTTTATTCATGTAAACAGTCTTTTCCTTTACTAGGTTTGCTGTCCTTCTTGTGGTTGTCAATATTTACGGTAAAGGTAAGATGTCTTTGTGCAAGAGCCTTATTTTAGATTACAGTTTCATCTCTCTAAGTCTCTGAATGCACCTACTATCCCTGTCACTTACTGCACTGGTATGCTCCGTTTTTTTTGAAACCGTGCAAAGCAGCCATGTTTGCCAGTATCAGTAGCCAGGTATGCAGAGCTGGTCAAAATGGCCTGGATTGCAATTTACAAAAATAAGATAAAGAGTATAAATTTGAATTAAACCATGTCATTGCTTCACTGGTAATCATTTCTGCTCTGCTAATAGTCACCATATCCACAAAGACCTTAAATAAAAAGATTTCCTGGCTTTCTATTAAATCGAAAGATACCTGTTGTCTGAACGTGTCTTTTCAAAGTGCATTACGCCCTTACAATACATAGTAAAGACCCCTCAGACACAGTTTATTACGTTATATTAAAAATAATACTCTAGTTATTTTTGAGCTTGTTTTATATCGCTATAATTGTACAGTTTTATTGTAAATAGATGTATATTTAATAAAGGACCCATTTTTAAAGCTTTGTGTGCACTTCCGTGTGCCGTGTCTTTTTTGTGTTATTGGTTTTTTTAAAGCAGGTTTTTAAAACCATTAAAGCAGCAACTACGTGTTGCATTCATGATTAACACTCAATTATGAAATCAGTGCATGAGCAGAATTGATAACATATCGTCAAACACATCTGCGTCTTTGTACTGGATACACGTTTGCCCCATTATCAAAAACAGATATATTAATTCCAGATACTCGGCAGGTTAATGTGTGTTTCAGTTTGCATAAAACTGTAAATCTTCACCCTCTGACAGGTGTTATAATAATGTGTGTATGTGTTAATAGAATAACATCAATTTAACAAATTAAGAACTGAGGCAGTTAATCATGCTGTCCCTTCGAAAAGTGTAATTGGAAATAGGATTCAAAATAAAATTGTCTTAATTCAATAACACCAAAACAGTCTTTAATTATCTTGTCTGAACCAGAGCGGAGGAAAACGTTGTTCTATTTCTAAATTAAATGTGTCTTCATCAAGATTTCCCCAAGCTTACCAAGGAGCAATAACTGAACTGAAATGTAAATAAACCCCAGTTACAGTGGGACGGTAGCAGGATGCAAAGGGCTGTGGCCTTAAGACCAGAGGGTAACACACAATTCAAGGAGCTCTATATTTATCAGTATAAATTGGTTAAGTGTAAAATTGTAACCTGTATGTGTTGATATGGAGAAAAGAACAACCCAACCAAGTAAATATTATATTCAGCTAGGCTTATATTCTAGGCATCATATAGCCAGAAATAGGGGCAATGTGTTCCTTTTGTAGAGCAATTTAAAGTAACGGAATCCTATAAATATCCTTTTCAGAATGTAATATTAATAAAACAAATAAAATAGTGAAATTATGAATATTTTCTTCTGGAAAGCTTTAAAATAAAACAAAATTACATATAACTTATTAATATAACTATTCTGCAAAACAGCAGCCCTCCAGGTTTTTTTCTGCCAGCGGCAAATTAAGACACTTCAGCTGGAAGAGAAAACAAATTTAGTACGTAAACAAAATCTGAAAACGTAATCTGTCGTTTGGATACACTGTTTCAGTATTTCAATTGTGTCGGTATTTTTTTTTTTTAATCACATGCAGTGATGTTGGCTGTTAGATGTGGATCCATCCCTGAGTAATTTGCCTTAGCAGTGGGATCAATGGTACCTCCTCCTCTTTAAGAATCTAGAAAGAGTCCACCTTTAATTTAAAGATTGTTTTAATCAGTAGAGACTGGCTTCTTAGAAGAATAAGACAAAACAATTTGTAAACCCAAACATTTCTATACAAGTACTCTACATGGCTCAAACATTACTCATGTAATTCTACAACCATGGGCATTAACATGGGATTGGTCCCCCCCCCCCCCCTTTGCTGCTCTAACAGCATCAACTCTTCGGGCAAAGCTTTTCACTAGATGTTGGATTATTTTCAACATCATTTTCAACCATTTTGCCTCCCATTAGCCACAAGAAAGTTAGTGAAGTTGGGAGCTGAAGGTGGCATCCTATAATGGTGCCACGCTGAAAGGTACTGAGTTCTTCAGTATGGGCCATTCTGCTGCCAATGTCCGTCAATGGAGATTTCATGACTTTCGTGCTTGATTTTATACACCTGTCAGCAATGGGTATGGCTCAAAATCCCGTCATTTGAAGGGGTGTCCACATACTTTTGGCCAATTCTCTCACATTACTAAATTATAAATGGCACGTTTAAAATATTTTAAATCACTGAAACCCAAAATTAATCATTGTAAGGTGACAGGTTGGGAAATATTTGTATGACAAATAAAACAACAGAAATATGTTGCTTGCAATCTCCACACATTAATATTTGATAGAAACACTTTTTGCTGCAATAACAGCTTTAAGTCTTTTTTGGTAAGGTTGTCCGTTTTTTCCAATGTTGCTTTGGCCGTGTACTTGGGATCATTTTCTTGCTGAAAGGTGAATTTCCTCCCTGCTTCCAACTTCCGGTTTGAACTGAAACAAGTTCTCTTGCAGTATCTCCCTGCATTTTGCTCCATCCATTATTTTTTCAGTTCTAACAAAGATGCCCAGTCCCTCCTGATGAGAAGCATCTGCACAGCATGATGTTGCCACCACCATTCTTCACTGTAGGGACGGTGTGTCTTGAGGCATGGGCAGTGTTTGTGCCACACACAGCGCTTGGAGTTTTGGCCAAAAAGCTCCATCTCGGTTTCATCTGACAACAAAACCTTGTCTCACATCGCAGCTGGGTCTCTGTCATGCTTTCTGATGAACTCCAGACGTGCTTTCGGATGGTTTGTTTGCGTAACAACTTTTTTTTCCACCCTCCCACACAGGCCACTGTACACAGAGCTCCACCATTACCCCACTCCCAGACACTGAACTCTGCAGTCCCTTAAAAGTGATGGTTGACCTCTCTGTGGCTTCTCTGGCAAGACTGGGTCTGAGAGCTGAGTTTTGAGTGACGGCCTGTTCTTGGCAGAGCCTGGGTGGGGCGATGCAGCTTCCTTATTATTGATCTGTGCTCAATGGGATATCCGAACACTTGGATATTATTTTGTACCATTTTCCAAATCTATGCTTCTGTACAACGTTTTTTTGTTTTCATTTTCCTTCAGATTCGCAGCTTGATCGATCGTCCTTTAATAGTGGGGTATTTGTTTTATTGTTATATTACACAATATATATATTCTATGATATATATAAAGAATTTTTTTTTTTGGAAAGGTATTGTGGTTTGCTTAAACGCAAATGTAACTTTCATCTATGTAGTCTTACACGATACTTTGTGGAAATTCTGGAATCCCCAGCTGGTCATCTGTGGTTTATCTCTGCGCTGAGTTAAAAGTCGATGGCTGTTCCTTCTTCATAGGCTTCTCAATGACTACGTACCCTCGGTTTTTCACTGAACTGAACTGGACATCGGAACTGGCCCTCTGCCTTGCTTAGAGTTTTCCATCCCGAGTGGTTGACTGTAGTGAGCTGTTAGCATGATTGCAGAGGCAAATTTCATAGCCTACTAGACAAAAGTACACTTGTAGGGGATTGCAAGTCTCATCACAAGGATGGAAGTCTCATCACATGGCTTCTCCAGGGCCTGTAGAAGAAAGCTCTTCTGATGTCAGGAGGAGAGGAAGAGAATAACTGGGAACAAAAAGCAAATAAATAAGAGTCTCTCATGCGTGCTGGAACATGAGTGCTGGAACATAGCCACCATTATCATTCTGTGCTCAGCTTGCATTGGCAGAGCTGATGTCACACATGATTGATGTTCAATCAGGGATGGGATTCTTTCTGTCTTGATCGGAGAAGCTTGGATGACTGGATTCTAAAGAGGGACTGTAAATGCCCCACCTGACTCACCTCTGAAATGCCCTTGGTCGGGTCGACCTATGAGGGCTGATAAGTGGTTCCTCTTTTATCTGGGAGGAATTAAATCCACAGTTAAAATGTTTAATTCAATCGAGGAACAATGTCATTACACTTATACATGTCAGTGTATTTCAACAGAGGCTCATTCCAGCATTACTTGTTGGACTAATGGCAATGTCAAAAGTTTACTTTGTGCGGTGTATACTACTTTTCCTGGCCTCTGTTAAGTACCAGAGCGTATCACTGCAGGAAACATTACCTTTTGTGCAGCCCTGGTTGTCTTCTCGGCTTGGAAGTTGGAGTTCTGTAACATTAAATTCCAAGGCGACCAGCTGGACGCTCTCCTTCATTACATGGAATTGAAGCGCACGATCACTGGGGTATGTCGGTGCTGCGCACCAATGAGGAAGCCATGGATCCCCATTATCCTGCTGTCAGACCAAATTAAGGGGAAGAGGGCAACAGGGATGAAGGCCTGGAGAAAATGTTTTCCAGTCTCATAATTGGGGGAAAGCATTTCATACTACACTCCCATTAACCTTTGGAAATGGGTTAGAATTAGGTAGTACCCTTTTTTTTCCCTCTTTTTTTTAAAGCGGTCTCAGACCTAAGCTTTACTCAATGCATGAGTTCACGTCGCCTTAAAAAAACAAAAAGTGACATCTTATAACATTTTTTGTGTTAAATTGCGTGGAATAATCTTTTTTGAATCCTTGTTGTCATATCAAAGTACCATACACTTGGCACTTTGCTAATTTGTTTGTTCTAAATTTAATAAACAGTGGCATTTCCTACATCAAATGTAAAATTCACAGTGAAATTGGAGCTGTGTTCCATGGAGGGTCTCTCTGATAAAACACTGTAATTGCATTTCTTTTGTTCTGCTGATAAACACACTGGTCTCCCAACTCCACTTTGCTTAAGGGATTGCTGATAATGAAGAGTGAAAAAAAAGCTTCAAAATGCTGAACTGGAAAGGAAAAACTGGAGCTATTTAAGTCTTTCATTTGACTGTGGAACGTTTAGACTTACTTGAGTACATGTGAGTTAGATATAATATGCGTACATATAGCATAAATTTAAGATGGTAATGGTTTAAAAGCATGCAGTCTTGGAAATCCAATTTGGAATGCTTTTTAAAATAAATAAATAATAATAAATAATTCATTTTTTTTATATTTTAAATATGGAAAATAATTCCATTTGTGTTTGTCAATTAAACAGAAAAAATACATTGCTCTAATCAAGAGACAATAAAGCTCCAATAGCAAACCGTGAATGTTCTTTCATAATTTCAATTATTATTAAATCTATTATACTGCAAAAATACATCAAAGTTAGACTCTCGCCAATTTATAAAGAACCACACCGATTTATAAACAACGAGGGAATCTCTGTCGAACATGCAATTTCAAAACATGAACTGAGAACACTCTCTTAGCATTTAAAAGGAAAAGGCGCTCTACTCCTTGAGCAGCCTCCCAAACACTCTCTGGAAAAATGATGGAGTCCACTCTCTCTATCCATTCATTCCTGGGAAGCATGGTTAGAGGGAGTATGATATATTTCCCCTGCCTTGTATTGCCGTCTCCTGGTGAATTCTGCTGATATGTGATGAGTGGCGATAAAGAACCTCTCATTAATGTAGTTATTGGAGCTTTTTCTTATGATTGTCTGACTGTCCTATCACGAGGGTGCAAAGTGGGGCGAGGGGTCAGTTCTTTAAAGGCAAGTTAAATGCCTTATCATTTAGAAGACAAGACCACATTCACGCTTTCCTTTGGTTTTCCTTGATTATTTTCTGCTGCATGGCCCACCAGCAGGATAGAGAGAGAGAGAGAGAGAGAGAGAGAGAGAGAGAGAGAGAGAGAGAGAGAGAGAGAGAGAGAGAGAGAGCGAGAGA
>JAOYSI010002075.1:0-16415 GCA_025775065.1 Hiodon alosoides
TTCAGCTGAGTGTATAAAGAGTTATTCAGTGACGTTCAGCTGAGTGTATACGCGGTTATTCAGTGACAGTTCAGTTGAGACGGTTTATTTAAGAATCAAGCTAAAAGGCAAACGGAGAAGGCTGCCTGAGCCATAAGCCATTCAGCGCCCATGTATCAGAACATTAGCATCTGTGTGAAGTGACGAACAGGCAATCACAGGACAGGATCCCCTCTCTGCACTCATGGCTGTTTTGTGGCCATCCAGCAAATATTTAAAAAAAACACTAGCTTTGCTAAACAAGGTCAAACCAACCCAAAAAAATTAGCAAGGCCTTCAGCATTAACCCACAGACAATAGATGCCAATCCCCTTTCACAGGACCACTAGGGGAAGAGCAGGAGAAAGACAGTTGTAGGAAACCCTTATTGTTAGCTAATCTGTCTTTGTTTGAGTCCTTACTGTTGCTATTGCTGCTGGATGTCACCTACTGCAGCTTCAGGGGCACTGTAATATGCCATGCCAATGGAGCACCCTGGAAAGTGTCATATCTAATTGAGAGCGAGATTAGGAGCGTGGTGGTGGGGGCGACAGCTGGTGTCTTCCCTCCCCATTCAGTGTTAGTGAGTGGAGAGGGGGTTTCCCTTTTATCAGCAGACAGGATGAGTCAGCCTGATCCACCATGCCCCTCTCCTCAGCACTTTTTCTGGCTCCACTTCCACACTGTCTGCCCCCTATTTATCAGCCTTTATCCCTTTCTCAAAAACTCTATTCAACATGCTTTACTGGCATGAAATACATGGTTTAAAATATATATACCAACATAGGGTATATGTCAAAACCTGAACTTACTGAGAAAAATATGTTACGGAAGGACAAAATAAAGAATGAATTGACTACAGGACTGCACAGACACACACACACTCGCAGACCACCAGAGACACCCCAGCTGATGAACTGTGACGCCCGGCACCCTTCGGAGAGCAGAAAAGCCAGGAATTCCAAAATGGGGTGGGGCCATGTGTGACATTACTAAGGTCTGTCAGTCCAGAGCAGACCCCAAGAACGCCACAAGAGCACGTCCTTGTTCCCTGGCAACCAGAAACCAATGGCCAGCCCTTTCCCCGTTGCGTTCAAAAATCAGCATTTAAAAATAATTTTCATTATTGTTTTTATCCATTTTTTAATGGTCAAATGCTATTGTGGAATGAGTAATTAGTGGAGGTGCCGATATTTTTGATATATTGGTATTGGATTTTAGTACAGTTTCAGATTTAGCACCAAACGTGTTTATGATCTGCTTGGGTCCTGAACAGGGAGATGGTGTAACACCACAAGCTTTAAATCATAGTAGCTAATTTCCAAAACTGACACCATCTATGTCATCTTTAAAAGAAAAAAAAAAAAAAAAAAAGTCATGGTTAACGTAGTATTTAAACTTTTTTTTTTTGATATCATTAGCACCGCATTTAACATACCCATACTGATAATCAGCAATAATGTTAAATAATTACTCAATAACTTAATCATAAACCGCCATATCATAACAGATTCAATCTTCTCGTCATTGGAATAGTTAATGGTAAACCACAAACCATTTCCAGTTAGTTAATGACTAAAAATGACAGAAAGGAGGGAAAAAGGCAATACAGCATTAGAATGTGCGATTGCATTCGCAACAAACTGTGTGAACAGCAGACTCCAGAGCAGACACAAAGATCAAAGGAAACAGATGCGGTTTGTTCTGAAAGAGAAATAGGAAGTTCTCAAAAACGAAAGCTGGGGGCACTTTCGCTGCATGGCCCAACCGCAAAGCAGACAAATCACGCTCAACCCTGCTATTTACCACTTTCACTCTGAGCATATCCAGTCAGGCAAAAACCTCCATTAACCCCTCCCAGAATTAATTTCCCAAACAGACGTAGACTGGACTGGACCACAACAAACAAAAGAGTATGATTACGCATTAATAAGCACTGATAAACACACTGCATACTCTCTGTGAAGAACCCTCTTCCGTACACATTGCCAACTAAATTTGACCAAATTTGAAGCTGGGTGTTTGGACATTTGCTAGGAAATATACTGCAGTGTCTTGTCCTACGCAATGAAGGCGTGGCCCAAATCAACAACCCACCAGATTCCTGGGTATTAGAGTGTCTTGGAGTCTGCCATGCAAGAGCACCATTACAGATTACCACCAGGGCTCTAATAAAGCATGCACTCGTCCACTAGTGCAGTTAGCACAACCAAATGCCATGTAACATTTTTTACGAATAGAAAGTCCACTTGCACCTTGGGTCGAAATTCACTTTCAACTGAAGGAGAATACCCCACCACTGACTGATCCCAAGCAGCCTTTTAACAGTATGAGGCTGACTGTTTTTAAACCACAGCTGCAGGTAACGCACCTGGGGTAACGCTAAAATCATCTGCAGAGATTGGATCTCCGTTCAGAACACAAAACTGTTTCACACTTTGGCACAACAGAAATTTAGAACCTGCCACCTGTTTTGCCTGTTCTTTTTATAATGGAGATTTTATGCAGTCACTGGATTTTTTTATTTTGTCGCTTGCCTTTCAGTTCTACTTTGTCCTGCAGTTTGCGCCCTCTGATGTACTGCTAGCTTGCTAGCTCGCCTGAACAAGGGTGTCAGCCAAATGAAGACAATGCACAGCAACAGATTCAAAAGGCTTTTGCAAATTCAATTTGACTGCTAAATATAGTGAAGCCATCTCACTGAGAAGTGCATCTTTGTTCAATGGTAACCAGAAGCAGAAAACATTCATTACACCAGTAAAAATAGTTAGATTGTTGTAACTTCATGTGACTTTAAGTAGCACCTACTGACCACTGTTGGCCACTGTTTTATTGAGATAAGGTCTTTCTTCCTGAATAAAGATTTTTGCTTTTGTTCACGAAACACTTAAAGATGGGTTAGATCTTACTAGGGTACTAGGTTAGGGTATTACTATATACTGCTATAAGTGAATAGCCTGTTATGCAGCAAAGGTGCCAGTGAATAGCCTGTTATACTGCAAAGGTGCAAATGAATAGCCTGCTATGCAGCGTAGGTGCACAGGTTAAGTGAATAGCCTGCGATACAGGAGCAGCGGTTAAGTGAATGGCCTTCAGTGAGCTGGTCTTACCACATCCACTTTGTCCACGGGGCTCTGATCTCGGGAAGCCGCATCCTTCCTGACGTTACTGTCGACGGGCCCCTGGGAGTAGAGATCGCCAGGAGAAGAAACCTGCGAGTCGCGCAGAAGGGAGGCCGTGCCCAAGATAGGCTCGTCCTCTTCAGAGTCGGGCAGAGGGGTGGGACTGATGTCCTCCAGGCCCGTGCTGGAGGGGCGGGAGGCAGGGGTGGCCCCGCGGTAGCCAGGCTGGGAGTTAGCGGTGTACGGTGGGATGGGGGAGAGCTGGGAGGAGGAGGAGGAGATGGGGCTGCCCTCCATGCGCACCTCCGTGTCTGAGTCCCTCTCGCTCAGGAAGGGCAGCTTGGTCCTCTTCTCCTTCAGCAGCATCTCGATGCGGGAGTCCAGGCTGTTGCGCTCCGACTCCAGGGTGGGCGTGCCAGGGGAGGGGCAGGCCTCAGGGGTCCTGCTCGGGGGGACAGCAGGGAATAACTCGGTGGAGGGGGGGGGCTCGGGGAGGGGTGGAGTCTCCGGTTTCTCCTTCACAGGTATAAAGTCTATGCAAGCGTTGCTGGTTGGGGTGCCGCCCAAAGGGAAAGACTTGAGAGCAGGAGGTGGGTGTGGCTTCCGGTACTCCTGCTCCCTGGGGGGCTCGGTATGGGAGTACATCGGGGGCATTGGAGCCTGATATGGAGAGAAAGCTGACTTGTAGCTAGTGCCGACTGGTGGGGCAGAGGACGAAGGCTCAGGAGGGGGTGGGTGGGGCTTGAAGGAGGGGTTGGCGAAGGGGGCGGGCTCCGAGCTCCGGTTGTGCACGTAGTGACGCTCAGGCCTGCGGTTGTAGGCGTCCTGGAACTTTTCGTGCCTCCGGGACTTGTACCCCCCTGAGCCTTCTGCCCGGCTGGGCTGGTGGACCGGAGTGGCCTGTCTGCTGGAGTAACAGGAGTCCTGAGAGAAAGGAGTTCCCGCCAAGCGAGGGGTGTGGGGCGTGCCCTGGGACTGGGGCGTCTGACCGAAACTGTTTGGCGTGTCCTGACGCAGGCTAGAGTAGGCCGTGTCCAGGGAAAGAGGGGTGTTGGTGCTGTTTGGTGTGGCATTGCCCCCCACCGCAGAGGAACTGCCATCTGAAAGCCTCTTCACAGCATCGCCAGCCTGAGGACAGAACACACACAAACAGCCTCAGGTCCTGCCACCAAAACCACACCAACGTCGCACCAGTAGGTTATGCAAAATCCTCTGCATTTACTTATGTGGGGGAATCCTACAGCCAGGAATCATCGCCTGCTTTTCCACTATGGTTAAACTAAGACAGATAAACCTGATGGTGCACTTCTGCGCATTTATCCCACATAAAGACCCCTCATAAAGACCCCTCACTGCAAGGCTCAAAACACCAGGCGAGGAAAGAAATGCAGGCGAGATGTTGATTTTAACAATTTAAAACCGCTAAAGTTATTTAAAAGGTCTTTTCTGGATTTTAGTTGAATGTGACCCAGATCAATACAGTGATACAAATACAGAGTCATCTAAGAGAACCTTGAGGTTATATTCACACAGCCAATGAAACATTATTTAATTGTGCCCCCCCTGCCTCCCCTAAGTAAACAGCAACAATAACAAATAAGAGCGGTGCGGAGCGCAAACTTAAACACCAATCAGAGGAAGGTACTAGACAGGAGTCGATATTGGATGCACATCGCACCTGCTTTGGAAAGAAAAGGAAAAAAGGTTCCAGGTGTGCAGTGAAAAATAACATCATTGAGCTAAAAAACAAAACAAAACAACAAACTCTACAAGAAGAAGGCCATGCAGGGTAGCACATCCTCAGTGTAGAAGTCTCTACATCTCCATCTGCTGGCTCATCCTTAATGCTCATTTACACGAAGGCTGTCTGCACACAGACACTCACATTCCTCCATACACAGTTAAAAGCCACATTTGAGTCAGACCCAGACAGGAGAGAGGCAAGAAAGAGTGAAGAGCAGATTACTGGGACAGAGTTACAACCCTGCGCTTGTTATTATAGAGCTCTGAGCGCAACACACCAAACCCGCACTCAGAAGGACCTACCGCATGGCTGCATCTCTGGTAGAAATCGGAGAGGAATTCACTCACAGAGCTAATAAAAAGAGAGGAACACATCTAAGAGCGTTGCAAAAGTGTTACAGTGGCCTTACCAGCAAGGCATCTACCAGGCTGTGGGGCGAGACATCTCGGGCATCCTCACCCCCCACAGGAAGCGTTCGGGGTGTATAAAAGCCACTTATAAGGAGCTGAAAATACCGCATGCGGTTCTCACCTGCAATAAAGAGAAGTGCACGGAGGTTATCAATACAAGTGTTCTGCAGAAGAACCAATGTGAACTAGCATGAACCAGCTTTGCACAGTTGAGCCATAAAAGCGCTCCGTCCACTCATTAAGTTTGAGGGTAGAAATCAGAGAAAACCAGAAGACCACTCACTGTCTCAAAGCCACATAGCTCAGGCACAGCCAATGTAAGAACACATCATTACGTTCATTATCAATCATAACATAAACATTGATAAAACTCATAACACATATTTATCTGAGGAGTGTGCCTATATACATTCTCACATAGGACATTCATTATCAAGAGAACATTCATTGAAGTATGACTTATGCCTCCTAAAATGTAATATATATATACATATACACACACATATACATATACACACACATATACATATATATATATATATATATGAACAAAAACTAGAGCCTTGCACAAGTCCTGACTGCTTTCCCTACCACATAAATAAGTGAATGGAGGCTGGAAACTGAAAATGAAACCAAGAATGAAAACCCGAGCACTGATCAATTGAGAAAAAAATTACTTGTTTATATACATTTAGGGCTTAGATATGTCCCTTTCTCAAGAGAGCTTGTGTTTGAATCAAAACATTGGTTGTATATATATGTATATATATGAATATGTTTGTCAGAACGACAACTTATCGTTCACATCAAAATCTATAATTTATTCTTACATGATGTAAGTGTTCTATATATTGCGAAATCCTTTTTACTTGCATTTTTGCATTCTTTCAGCTTATATTTCTATTATGGTTCAATGTTGGCTCTTAGACTTGATTAGGTCTCTGAGCACATCATATGTTCTTTTATTAAAGTTGTTTATTAAAGCTTACTAATTTATATATATATATATATATATATATATATATATATATATGCGTAATATCGTTTAGTCTATTTATCCATTTAGTTTTGGCGATATGTCTGTTTGATAATAATACTACAAACATTACATCATTTATATTTTGTTCTTAACTGGTGTAGTGCACAACTATTGGTCAATTTATTTTCTTGTTAATCATTAACTAAAGGTGGTTCTGAATTATTTTATATAAGGTTGTTCCAGTGTGTACAACAAATTTTATTTCACTACATTGTTCAAAGGCTATGTACTAGTGCAAGACTTTGTAGAACCTATTTTGTCAATAATTTTTCTATATTTACTTAGAACAAAAATATTACCTAAACTAGCTTCTCTTTGAATGCCACAACTGGGGCCTTAAGAAATGCCATTTCATTTTTTTCTGAATTATGTATGCAGTGTTTCCAAACTATTTCAAAGATTTTGGGTAAAATTTAGTCATTGTTAAAGGGACTTCTTTATCCTTTTATTATCCTTTAGTTTACCCACTTTTCTTAACTCTGCCTCTATATTTCTTTCTTTGTATTCTCTTTTTTAAAGATTTGTTTTAAAACATTTATTTGTTTATATAGCCATTTTCATTGTAGTCCAATCCCTAGACCCCTTGGGATTGCCCTTTTAGTGTATATGGTATTTGCAGGACATATACATAAATACTGTCACTAGGTTTTACAGACTAGGCCTATAAGCATAACTTACATTACTGCCTTAAGAGAGAGCACGAACACACAGGAAGTAATATTTTATACAAGCCAGACAAATGACAAATGAGTAAGGGGACAACACACACACACACACACACACAGTATATTTGACTTCCCTGGCTCTTAAAAACATTTTTTTTTTTTTAAACTGTTCATAATAGCTAAATTAGGGGATATCCTGCAACCTGAACACACCTGTAAAGCCTGAGAGTGTGGCCAGCTAGCTAACTGACAATACCTCGGGAAGGCAAATCTTGGCCCATTTAAAACAATTTTTTTTTATTGAATCTAATAGACAGGAGTTTTACCATCATCACTACTTTCTGCAGTTTGTGAGATTTTTGTAACAAAGAGCAGATGTACATTTCACAAGAAATAATATTAAAAGAAATATAGGTTTTTTTCTTTGATGTGAGTAAGTCTTGTTCAGTTCAAAACATATACAATGAAAAATGTTTCGAGACAGACAAGGAAGTGTTTATTTACATGAGGCCAAGAACATTTATGTCAATTTTTCTGCACTGCGCTTCCAATACAAGTCTTCACAAGGATTGCGGTAAGAGTGCTAAAGATCAGCAGGAGGGATGGGGCTCAAGAAAAAACATCCAGATGTTTAAAACAAAAGACCTCACTAGGCACTGTATCAAACTAAAACTTACGCAAGTCATTTCAGATTAATTTCACATAAATAACCTCACAAGTGTTACAACCAGCTGATCACAATAATACCACAATCATGGCACTTAATTCTACAAGTGTCTCAGTTTATATAGGTATGTAGTTATACAAACGTATTTTAATGTTATTAATGTTTGGTTGCCCTAATACACTTTTATTAATTTATTATGAGACTATAAATGTATAAGGTGCATTTATATGCACCTTATAAGTAAATGGTAATTTACAGAAAAAAAGGTGAAATTAAAAGACTTTCATGTACTGTCTGTTTAACTAGACCAGCATTCTGACAGCAACCGGCACAACCCACTCCGTTTCCAAGCAACCAAAAACAAGTTCTACACGTGATTTGTAATACGTTTTTAAAAAGCGATCAACCTTGCGAATATAATTTGCAGCTTGGTAATTCCGCGTCAATTCCAATAGTACGTTGAATGGGAAACAACGATTAACTAGTAATATAATGAGTAAAAACACCTTACCTTTAGGGTCGAGTTCCACGTGGATAATGTTCCCCATTACCGACGTGTTATGAAGATTTTGAACAGTATCCTTAGCAGCCTTCACTGAACCAAAAATAACTTTAGCGATTCCTAAATGCTTTTTGTTCTTTGGATTGTACAAAATTTCCACTTCCTCTATTTCCCCGAACTTTTTGCACATGTCTGTCAGAAATCCTTCTCTGATGTTATCGTTCAGTCTCGCAAACGTCACCTCCTTCGGAGGGACAGGTCCAACGTAACATTCATCGATCTGAAAAAGAATAACCCATAGCGCATGGTCCTGCAGAATATTTCGGTATCTGTATCTATATCTCTATATCTAATTTAACATACTTAACGTGAAATTTTCAAAATATCTTATTAATGACCTGCAAAGAATGAATTTTGCTATCAATTCTACACTAACAGAAGATTAGCTCATTGTGGTGTAGTAAGTTATTATTCAAGTACTTTTTAAAAAAGGTACTGTGCTAAAACGTAAGAAATTAACACTCGTCGACACGTCACTTCGACAAGTTCAGTACAGAGGTGCGACTACCTTAAACTTCGGAACCGGGAGATCGGTCTCCTTGTATTTCGTCCAGAGACGACCAATTCTTGGGTCTCGGACAGTATCCACTGGGGGCATTCCAGGATTCTAGTAAAGAACGACAGGTTAGGTGAAAATTATCCCAAATGTCTATATGCACACTTTCTTTTGTATACAGTACAATATGTATACATAGTTATAAAGTCCGATATCGATAATAAAAAAACACGCAGGGCTACTAAATACGAGGCTTGTATTTATTTGCAGACAAATTGATGTACGCTACAATAATGATGCTATCAGGATGCTGACTGAGCGAGTTCGTAATATTGGTAGCGATATATTGACACTTCAATGGAGAGTGCCAGGTGTTAAAACGAATGAGTATCTACTTTGTGTCGCCAATTGCTACAATCAGCCCGCCACAAAATGTCTCAAAATGTATTCGTTTTTGTCAATTACATCCTATAGCCTTGAGAAAATAATCTACTTACTGGCATGCTAAAATGCTGCCCATCGTAGCGATATAGTTTATGCGGTCCCTTTTTCAAAGCTGGGTCAATAATCAACTTGTAACTTCTCCAATGGTGACTCCGTTTCTCCCCTGAACTGGAAACTGGATGGCTGTTTTCCATTCCGTTCGCCAGACCTAAAAAGGGACGTTATATCGGAAGGTAACGCATAAAACATGCATTGAGCGCATAAACAACATATGCTAATATTCTCGCACAAATATGGTTGTGTCGAAAATGGGGGGCTAAAAAGCTGGTCCCCATTACCGAAACAGACATTAGAAGAAAAAGGCAAGCTCACTTGAATTCTGCTTTCTGCCGTGATCCTCATTTACCCTGCATTTTTCTCCAGGCTTGTTGGACATGATGGAGGATATTCCAATCGAGACTTTTTACTACCAAAACGGAGATCTTTTACATTTCCCCGATTACACTACATGCTTTTAAAGGATCCTGCCTCCTTTTTGCGAGCCAACACATATTGTGTGCCTATGGTCTAGGTTTTCTGTCTCTCCCACAATACACCTCTATTGAGCTACACTAGTGCCTACCCATCCAAACCTCCGCACATTCGAAATAAAAATATTTAAAGTCTAAACATTTTGAAACGATATTGTTTATCATTTAAATAAAAAAATATAAAATAAATATATCCTACAAAAACAGTAATGTCGTCCATACGTAATGTTCAAATGTAAAAAAGATTATTGTCTCGTGAAAATGTTGAATCTACCGCGTCGATTTACGCAAAGAGGAAACAAGATGGATAGGAGGCTCTACTACTTTGGGAGACTACCCGTGAAGTGCATTTTAAAACCACTTATTCCATCTTCCACTATCGATGTTGGTATGTAATTGATTTGCAACTTGTGTATTTGAACTGCCCAAATTTGTCAGGCTCAAGCAAATAAAAAACTGCACATTATATTACTTAATGCTTACGGGCTACTGGAGCCAGTCACAAGCAATAGTCTATATTGCTTTGGTACTCCAAAAATATAGGACTTTATCGTTTTTCTCAACAAAAAAAAAATGTAACTGTTGTATGCCACTAGATTTGTGTAACGGGCATAAACATTGCGGACGTTGTCTGATATTTTGCTGTGCTTGGGCAATTGGCTGGTTAACAAAAGTAGGTTCTCCTAGCCAATCAGATTGAAGCTACCATTCTAGCGTCTCTATTAGAAGCTGATCCGAGACTCCGTTTAACAGAAGCAGACAGAGGAGGCCAAGCGCTCAGGTAGCCATTTTTTCTGCAGTGGAACTTAATGGCCAGTATGGTTTTCCATGGTTCCAAAAGGGATCTTATACTTTATTTCATCTTCTCTTTATGGAATATATCAGTGTGTTGTAATGTTTGCATCATTTAAAGGATATGAGAAGAACGAAGATAAAATATTGGACGTTATCCCTGACATTTTTTTCCCTTCCTGGAATCCATCTTTGTCCTAACTAGGTCATGGCACACCCATATGTCAGCATTTTGCTTCTGATGTCAAAATCTAGTAAATAAAAGCTTATTTTATACTTGTTTTTATTAAGCTAAAATATCATACATTATAAATAGAGCTTATCTAATGCTGTAATAGCACATTGACCCTGCCCACTAAAGTGGCCAAGTGACTAGATAAATGTAAGTCTTTCTTTTACCTTTCTTTATGAATATAGTTGTTAAATTTAATGCTTTTATAAAGAAGGTGTCAACGTTGTAACTTGGTGAAGAACTATCCTTCAGTGAATAGACACTAAAGGTAATGAGTTATGTGCCTATTGTTTTATTCTTAATACTGTAATTTGCATGCGGTGTCTCCATTTAAGAATGAAACTTGACTGTTTCTCACATTTCAGCATATCAGGCCAGAATTTTTAAATTAAATGTAAAAATACTGAATCACAGGTTTATGAATAGCTCCTTTGTATCCTCTTAGACCTACTCCCAATTTTGGAAAATGCTATCAAGATATTTTTTTTTTCCCCAAAGAACGCAAAGATATGTTGCACAAAGTACAACAAGCTCTTTTATTTTCTTAAATAGTTAAATAAACACTTGAAATCAGTTTTAAAAAAACTGAAGCAAATGTACAATATATTAGTATGTTACTTATTTAAATAAATTAAATAAACCTCAAAGGTAAGTAACTGACCTTTCATCAAGGGCACATTTTAATTTCTAATGTTTCAAATGTTCGTATACTAAGTATTTCTGCCTAACAGTGTAAGGGACAACCTCAATCAGTGAAAGCCACCACCCAAACAGTAATAAAATACTCAAATATTTACCTTAACATTTTGTTGAAATATTTTTATCAGGCCTTTACGCAGAAGAAAAAGGAACAGCTTCAATCCTACCTTCAGATCCATTAAACCATATGCTTGCCTTTTAAGTGGGAGGGGGAATTCCTAAAAGAAAGAAAATGAGATATTTTGAAAGCCTTACTACTATCATTTATGAAAGTGCTCGTGAGCAGTTGAATTTTGGAAAACCTCTTTGCTGCATCTGTTTAAATAACACCAAACATGTTTTCCCCCTTTCTTCCCAGGCAGGGGTGCAGCCAAATGCTGTACAGTCATCAATTTAGAGATAAAGGACAATACAGTGATAATTTATTTGATGAAAATCTTGTTTGAAGTGATAAATACGTTTTCTTGGAATTAATGATTCAACAGCTCATCTAAAATGTTTGTATAGTGTGAAAAGTGTAGTAAACCAAAAACAAGGTGCTTTGAAATGTAATAATTTTAGAGAGTAATTAATCTATGCAAGTTGTATTATGATTAACAGACAATTCAAAACTGTCCAGAAATGTCAAATGTTAAGTAAAAACACAAAAGTTTTCATACCAGACAAAACTTACACTTGGTATTAGGTAAATGTAATCCATGTAGAAGGCGATGCCTTAATAAAGCCAATACAAATGGCTTTTATATGGGTAGAATTGCGTATGTGCATAGTGCTCCCTGTCCCCTTTCCTTCAAATGCGACTTTTAAAATAAGCTGCTGTAATGGCTTCTCAGTTGTTCGCAATTTCAAAATGGCTTCTTCACTCAGTGCAGATATAGAGTTGAAGTGAAGCTGCGCCATTGCAGGTTGAAGATTTGTTTTTCGAACAGCTTTGAATCTTCAAACATAAGGTTTTTTTCGTTCTCGTTCATAGGTATTAAATGTAACAATGGAGACAATAATGGCTTCTGCGTCTGCATGTGTACTGGGTGATGGATCTGCTAAAACCGACATTGTGGCGAGCCATTTCGTGGCGTAGTCATGTCCTTTCGCCTAATAGCTGCTGACTGTTCGAGAACTGGCTCGGGAAACGACATTAAATCAGCAAACTGGCAGCTCGCCAATACGTTCCAGCTTCTCAGTTGACTGCACCCATGCAGCCGAATGAAATCAGGGCGGAAAACATTTTGAACTGCAGCTTCTCACGCAGTGTACTTAAATTGCAGCCAATTAGCCTTTCAATGATTTTTTATCAATACCCCCATATATATGATGAATGAACGATTTCGGAAGGGTGCGTATTTACGTAAAAGCCCCGGTAATGTAGGAATTGTATCCCTTTATGTGTTTTTTCTATTTCTATTTTTTGCCAACAGTAAATTACGTATAGTAGACGTCTAGGTATATCGAAGAGATACCATACTATCAGGCAGGTAACACTAAAAAACTGATGATTTTTAAGGTCAAAGCTATTTTCATTAAATAAAGTATTATATTTTACATGTTTGTATTATATCCAGTAACAGAATCTAGTGTGATAAGAATTATCAGGCGAATACTCGTGACTTTTTATTGTATATATCTGCGTCTTTGTTGCATTACGTACTACATATTTGATACTAGCATACGCAAACAAATTGTTTGATTAAACGAGTATTGCGCATTAAATAATATATTAATATTATTATGAGAAAATCGAAGGATTGCATGTAATTCGTTTACCACGCATTTTACTCGTCAGCCCAAGAGTGCCCCAATATAACTGGAAGTAAATGTGGTTACATGGGTCATTGTTCCTGCTGCCTCTAACTGACTAGGCCTTATTGTTTGCCGACCGAAACGGACCTCTGGCTCTTACTTAGTCTTCCCTCCTGAAATTAGCAGTATTTAAATACTTTTTTTTTTAAAGTTCCTCTATGAAATAAAATTAAATGGTATTTTCTGTTAATTTCTCATCGTTTATATGTACACGCAGCTCTTAACGATGCGGGGTTTAAAAAAAAAAAAAAATTATTATTTATTTATTTAGATTTTTTGCAACTTTGATAAAAATCGACCCTGATACACATCGATGTTAATTAATGTAGCCTAAGTTGAGTTAAGTGCTGCGCCCTGTTTGATAGGGGGACAGTAAGAGCCTTTAAGTGACCGGCAAACTAGCTAGGTTCGACTCGGTAAGTATTATACGATGGTTAACTAAACGTGAGAAATGTTATTTTGCACATTGCTTTAGAAAATCGGCCTATGGCTACTTGTCATTTACATAATAATTGACCCCTGAGTACGTAAATGTAAGACAATATTTTTCTTAAAAAAAAAAAACTTACAACTTGTAAGAGGATGGGGGTCTTGCTTATACTTTCTACTTATAAGTATTCTACTTATACTTGTGCATGCATTACATATTCTATATATCTTATGTTTGCAACACAACCGTCCACCAATTATTCAGAACACTTTAATCTTAATCTAACCGTTCCAGTGCAGCCATCTATTCTCTGTTGGCACTTATACTTAACTAGCCTTTAAAATTAATCTACCATTCATATTCAGCATTAAGTCGTTCTGTGGAAGGTTCTCCGGGGGAAAAAAAGGTTCAAATGTGTTTTTTTTTTTATAGTTTAAAAAAAAAATGTATTTATTAAATTTGACCGACCCCTAAAAACCAAAATGTATAGCAATTCATGTAAAATGTAAGAACAAAAAAATAATAGGGTTCCAGCATACATTTGAAACTTATTTTTTAAATGACTGTTTATCGGTAAAATTGGTTTATCGGTAGTTGAGCAGAGTGAGCATCGGTTTTTTTTTTTTGTTCTATTTTGCTTAGCTCACCTTTCAGCCATGTTATGATAAAAAAAAGAAAAATTCTTAGTTATTTGAATAGAAGAAAGACCACATGTAAAGTCAACGCCACTGGATTGAAGCATTGCATGTAATGAGCGCGTATTTGTCGTTTTAAGTTCAAGTAAATGTAATTTCTATGTTTTTGAGATAAGACTGTATAATGTAAATTTGCTACTCATGCACAAATGGTTCATTAATCTGATGAATTAAAATTTTATGTTTCTTGCAAGAAGGAAAAATGTTTCTAATATAATATGACTGCAGTAAAGTTTGAATTTTTAAACGTTTGCTATAGCGCCACCATACGGTCATCCGTTGTCAAATTCCCTCTATAGCCCAGCTAATTTTCAGCAAATGAAATCAATGTGCCCAGAAGTTGTGCCATGTTTGGAACATGTTACCGCAGAAGTAGAAAAAACCCCAACTTGAACCCAGTTAGGGTTTCCTGCTTGACCTTTATTCAAGACACGTCTTTGTTTGACGCATACCTCAAATTTGACAGTAGTCTTTTTTAGATGTCATTCCTCTAGAGCAGGGGTTCTCAAAACTTTTGTTGACGGACCCTTTTTCACATGCAACATTAATCACGGACCCCCTACTGAGAAACTGACTGACAAAAGTGTATAAAATGTACTTAGTTTGCTGACACCCTGGGCAATCTCTAAGGACCCCCAAGGGACCGTGGATCAGATGACATTCAGAAAATTAAACATTCAAATCTTGCTTTCTGCTCTTTTTTCTGTTTGATCGCATTTAAAATTAAGCAACAAAATCAAACAGACAATTTGTAATTTTTTGTATTAATTTTAAGGAAGAAAATGTAACAGACAGCTGATTTGCTAAATCTGAGTAAAAATCAAGTATACTTCTGACCTGTAAACAAATATGAATAAAACATTAGCATAATTTTAATAATAACAATAATAGAATTAACTATAACAGCGTAACTCCAAGTACACAAGGTTGGTTATTCTATAAACCAATTCACGTCATTTTAAATGTTTGAAATCATGCGGGGATGTAATTTAGGCTCGGGCCCCACAGACGATCTGGACTCAGCTCATCTGGATCTTATCAGTCTCTCTGTATGGACAGGTAAAAATATGAGATTCAGAACAGATTTTCTCAGATCTTGAGACAACATGTTGAATCTCAGTCCAATCTCTGATTTTTTTTTTTGTCAGTTGGCTTTGGAATCTTGGAAGTCAACATTCTAAAATCTTAAGCCATCTCAGATGCAATGAGTCCATATATTTACGGATTGTCTGTGTTTTATTTACGTGGTAAATCAGAGACCTTTTTTAACCAGAAACCATCCGTCCAGTTTAAAATGCCAAATTGGCAGTTTAAGTGATATAGTGATGTTTGATGCCCATAAGAATATACAGCAGGTGATAGAAGTATTGAACACGTCACCTTTTTTCTCAGTAAATATATTTCCAAAGGTGCTATTGACATGAAATTTTCACCAGATGTTGGTAACAGCACAAGTAATCCATACATACAAAACCAAAACAAATGAGCACAGCAAATTAAGTTATGTGTAATAATGTGAAATGACACAGGGAAAAAGTATTGAACACACTTACTGATATTTATTTAATACTTTGTACAAAAGCCTTTGTTGGTAATGACAGCTTCAAGACGCCTCTTGTATGGAGAAACTAGTCGCATCATTGCTCTGGTGTGATTTTGGCCCATTCTTCCACACAAACAGTCTTCAAATCTGGAAGGTTCTGTGGGCCTCTTCTATGAATCTTGAGCCTCAGTTCTTTCCATAGATTTTAAATGGGATTTAAGTCAGGTGATTGGCTGGGCCATTCTGGCAGCTTTATTTTCGTTCTTTGAAATCAATTGAGAGTTTCCTTGGCTGTGTGTTTGGGATCATTGTCTTGCCGAAATGTCCACCTTCGTTTCATCTTCATCATCCTGGTAGATGGCAGCAGATTTTTGCCAATAATGTCTCGGTAAATTTGCCCATTCATCCTTCCTTCAATTATGTGAAGTTTGACAGTACCATGTGCTGAAAAGAAGCCCCACACCATGATGTTCCCACCTCCAAACTTCACTGTTGGTATGGTGTTTTTAGGGTGATGTGCAGTGCCATTT